>JAAEAF010000753.1:0-257048 GCA_011037195.1 Triatoma infestans
ATTTTAAATCACACCACTACAGTATACGCCCCAGTTCTATCTTCCCACCACCTTGTCCATGCAGCTTTTCGCTGGCCTTTTTTTTACCACTTTATCAAAAAAATCAAATTCATTAAACTCCTTTTCAAATACACCCTCTTTTTGCCTACTTTCTTCTCAATTATCAGTCTTCTATTTTGCAATAAAGTACACTGTACCTGTAATTAATAATAAATTACTTTCATTTTAATTTTAAATTTAATGCAAACATGGTTTTTATTTAAAATTTATTTAATTATGTTATAAATATCTCCTTTCTTTGTTGATTAGTTTTTTAGATTTTGATTTTCAAATATTAATTATGAACATTATTAATATATTCATTAGCCTATTCTTGTTTTATGAAACAAAGTAATAGTTTATTTAAGCAATATTCCATTTTTATTGTTTTTGTTGTACTGGGCTGTTACCAATAATTTTGTATATTTCTTAATTTATATTTATATTGTGAAGGAAACAAAAACCAAAAAACAAATTCGAAAATTTTAAATATTTTTTAAAATTGGACGGTTGGCTGGTAAGGGGAACGAGGGACCGTTAGCGACAAACAAAAGGCCAACTCTATTGTAAGCAAAAATAAGGAGGGTATGAGGTGATGCTTGTATATAAGAGACCAAGTGAAAGGAAATAGAGCCATTTTCCTCAGACATCGTTATTTTTAAGGAAGTGTTCGAACACTGTCTCTCTCTGTCCGTTTATCTATCCTAGTTTTACATTTAGTTTAGCTCGTAATTAAGTATAAATATTTAATATCTATCTAGTCATTCAAGGATTTGTATTTAAATGTGGGTAAATTCTAATTCCGAATTCTTTTTCTAAGTATTTGTCATTATCTAAATCAATTCTAATTAGGATATTTCTTAGATAAAATAAAACCTCTAGTGCCTTGCCTGGCTATTCTATACATACTATACATATTCGTACATATGTAATATATTAGCATAAGTCATCGCATTACAGTATCTATTCTTAGAGGATTTTATTCCCAGAATAAAAAATAATCTTTCTTCTTCTCTCTCACTCACTCTCTCTCTGTTCTTCTCACACACGTGCACACACAACATTCATACACCCAAAGGGCTAGAAAGCACTTGTTTTTTTTTCATACACAGAAGTGTCTCAAAAATATAATTTGGGTGAAAATACAATTTACAAAAAAAAAAAAAATGGACAAACTTCGGAGAATATACTAACAAAATACCAGATATCATGATGGATATACCACAAATGGTGGAGATGATGAATTATTCACTAAGCTAACATAATTATCATATGAAACTGGACAATTCTATTGGTAAATATACGAACAAAGAAGTAGCACAACAATATGAAAAATATTAGCAGCCATAATATGTAAATTATTAATCAGGCAGTATGGAAATTATAAATAGCTTTTTCTATTATGGCTGCTAAAAATAAACAACGGCCATTGATAGGAATCACTATTCCAGTATACCCGTTTAAATAGCTATAATATCTGGTTGCACCAGAAACTTGATACAATACAGAATATATTGTAATCAGTTAACCTCTCTGTTATAATTCCGACATCAAACAAAAACTCAAAAAAAAAAAATATCTTTTAGTAAATTAAATAAAAAGAATCTCAAAATTCTGTTTTAATAGTTATTATTATATATTATATAGTTAAGTTTTACCATAAGAGATATAATTGTTCAATGATTAATAATCAATTAATACAGAAAACAATCTAGTTCGTATAATAAAGTTTACTATAATCTAATTAGTAATGTTTCCTGTTTATGGATTTATTTATGGTTCTATTCTTTTAATTATTGTGTAATAAATCATCTCCGCATATAAACCTTTTATTTCATTACTTCTAGATGATAAATTTTCTCCCATCGTGTCAGCGATGAACTTTTAGAAATAAATGTTTAAAGAAAACAAAACAAAACAAAATCTGGGTACCAAAGCTTCAAGCAAACATTCTCCAGATGTTAGCTCGTGAAAGAACTATTCTGAGTTCCTCCGGATATCATTAATTGTAAATATACGGTAATAGTAGACTACGAGTAATAGTAGTACAACCATATACAAATGTATGCTTCTCCGTGTTATGTGTGAGTGTTGAGCTAATGTTTGTTTCAGTATACGCTAAATGCAAATAGTTGCAAAACTAGACTACCACTACAGGTCCTGTTTGTTTCTGAATTTATTAACGTATGTAATGGGATCTCCGAATCATTATAGATTCATAGGAATCGAAAAGCGGAGAAGCATACATTAAATGAATCAAATTTAGTTACTCCCCATCTAGGTCAGACTAGGAAGAGACAGTTCGATTCATATAAATAGAGCGAAAGCAGTACAGTTTTATAAAAGTTTACAACTAGTCAGCAACATTCTCTCACTCAGCCAGTCTGTTTCTATACGTATTTCTCGCAACGTAACTTCTATATACTTGTAAACTCCTTGCAGTTTGTATGTTCTCTCATTATACAGTGTTCAGCTCATATTCTAGTTTATTTCTCTAAAACCCATTCTCTCTAATTTTCTCTCCTTCTCATATCCTGTACTTAGGTAAGAATTGTTCAGTTTTGTTATTTTGGAATATACGCAATGGCGCCAAAATCCCTGAAGAAATAGTTACTATCTACATGCAACGGGAATCGACTTTTTCTAACTGCATTTCTCAACTTTCAAAATTTAGTTTCCTTCAATTTAAAAAATTGTGAGGCCTCAAAATATAGTTTATTTAACAAATAAAAACAAATTGTAAAGAAAAATCATTGAACTTTTTTCGAGAAAACCTACAAAATTGTCTAAAACTTTATTGCAGTTTTAGTATTAAAAAAAAAAAATTCAATCTGCCTTCTATCCCAACCCATTCATTTAAAAAAAAAGCGGGTGAATTTTTCACATCATATTTTTTAATATTATTAACGCTCAAAAATATATACAAAATATTTGCCGACCTCATATTTTGCGAATTTAAGTCCGGTATGTAATTGGTAGATAGTGTGAAGTTAAGAGAATAACATTTTAAGAATTATGAAAAACTTTTTAATAATTTCGCACGATTATACTAATTGTAAGAACACGCACTATTGATGAACATCAACATTGTAATACACCAGACCGGAATTTCATCAATATTACTTTGATTTATCTACTATCTAAAACTGTAATTAATTTCCATCTGGAAAAGCCCAATTTTCTCATCCAATCTCTTTCATTTAATTTGTTCATTAACTACTAAATGTACGCTTACATCCACTAATTCTTTCTCCGAATAACAACCATTAATTACCTTCTCTTTAATTAGAAGTGATTAATTAAAAATTTGTCAATTACGTTCAAAAAAAAAAAGGATAAAGTTTCCTGATAAGTTGGAAATAATTAAATTTTTTATTTACTTTGTTTTTAATTTAAGAAAAAATATATTTAATGCAAAAAGAAATTAATTAAGTAAAAATGCCGATATTATAAGCAATAAATGATATATTAAATAGCAGTAAAACGTATTATTGTTAGTCATACCATCATTAAAAAATAACGGAACTTTGTACATTATCAACAAACTAAAGTAATTATGCAATTAATACAAAATTCTATCATTATTTTTACTTCCTCTTACTACTGTAAGAGGAAGTATTGTGGTCTTGTCAAATTTTCTGCGGAAACACAAGTTTTGAGATCCTCTGAGGAACATGTTTAGAATTTACGTATATTTGATTTGATTCCCAAGATTTTTTATTTTAGGTATTCATTATTCTTATAATAATTTGATGTACTGAAACTGTGAAATAACTGCTCTCAGACGGTCTGGAGACCTAGAAGTATTTGTCTGCCGCTTTTATATTATTGTATATTCTCTAAAAATTCTATCCAATAAAGACATTATTATTATTATTATTATTATTATTACTATTATTATTATTATTATTATTATTACTATTATTAAAGCTGCAACAAGCCTTCTAAGTTCTCTTACCGGACAAGGAGGCCTGGGAACATAGACTGCCATAATTAGATGATTCTATATGGCTCCAGGATGGAAGATAGGATGGTAATCCGAGGTATGACATCACAGTAAACTTAACCACAGTCTTTCAGGCAGAACTAGCAGCAGTAATTATCCAAGCTTCTGAGATAAAAAGACGAGGGGTGTAAACTCCGGAGTCTTCATCTTCTCAGGCACAGCCAGGCTACTCTTTAAGTATCTAAAAAGCCGATTAAACAGATTCTTGTTTTTCCCTATGTAATTTGGACACATATTATATGTTTACCGTATATTCTGTATTGTATGCGATCCGCGACTATAAAATTAACCCTCATAAGACATATCGTTGTCACTATCACCTTATTTACACATTGTCCCTTAAACCAAGACTAGGTTGGAATGTTAAGTTCCACGCTAGGTTACGGAGATTTATTTTTAAACGCTCAGAGATTTTCTTTCAGAAGAAAGAGAGTATTCTGCCTGCCACCAAATGTTGAACGCCTCTTTTGGGAAGATTCTGTTCATATGTTAACCATTTTTAGTAGCCTCCATAGTCAGCAGATTAACCATTTCGTTGTTTTTAAGGTGATTTGGGGAGGAGTATTAATATTTCTACCAATTAGTGATTATGCAGATTGGCTAACTTACTGACAACGCTTTAGCTAACTGCAATTATAGTAGTCCTGCTATTTGATGGCGAAGTGGCTAAGTACTTTAAGGACCATGATAATTGCTTTAATTTATTTAATTTTAATTGCACCGGCGGGTGTTGGTGTATTGGTTATGAGCATGGACTTGTAAGTGGGAGGACCCCGGTTCGAGTCCAGCGTATAACTAAATTTTATATTTGTTTAAAATGTTAATAGTAAAGTACGTGCTTCCGCCCCCGTCCACGACACCTAATTTGGTACTTGGACCTTAAGCCCGCCTGAAAAAATAGGCATTACTTTACTAATTGCTTTATTTCAGCTGTATATATGGACCCGTTACTTGTAATTTTAAAAAGTCAACTTTGTATGAAATTACAGTTACTATGCTGAGTTTTGGAATAGAATAGTTTTTGTTGTTTTCAATTTGGAATTACTATTGCTAATTTACATTTTTTACATGTTTTGTACCTTATACAAACAAATGATAACTCTCGTTTCAGTCCCAGTTTTTCTGTTTTTAGTAAGACTGGAAAATAATATTCTGCTGGCAAATATGTAAAATAGCAAAAATCCCTCCCCCGCACATAGATAAAAAAAGGAGAAGTGAAATACAGGGCTGAGTGAAGTGAAGGAAAGTATAAAAAAAAAATGGATTTACAAAAGAGAGTGAAGTGATGGTGGATGAAATGTTACGCTGGAGAAGAAGTGAGTTGTGTCTGTTAGTGACAGTATGTATGAGCAGTGTACAACAGTCGGCTGCTCTACAGCACACACATACAGCCACATACACACATATCAACGTGAAAACCTTCTTCTCCTCTTCACTTTCTCTACATGTAGCGTAACATGAATATGTATGTTGTACGGGCTCACTCTCGCTCACACACACTCGCTCTCCGCGCGTGTATATTATGCAGATATACAGTCCATGACGTCATCTTCACCATCGCTGCCACCCACATGAGAAACAATAAACAGCCACCCACCCCACCTTTCTTTTTTGCCATTCAGAAATACAGCAATTGTGATCCACTTCAATCATCTGAATTTTTTTTTTCTTTATGAAATTAAACACATCAGAACATCATTTTTAATTAAATTTACCATTTCTAGACACAAGACAGCCTGATTTGAAGTGAAAATTCAAAACGTTAACAGCCAGCCATTTTGTTTGGCACAATGTTGATGGGAAATCAAGTTGAGCGTATATTAAATATGTTTTTGACAAGACTCATCACAACTTGTCTCAAAGAGAATGAAAATGATTGGATCAAAATTAGAAGGATAACCTTCTAATTTGACAAAATGAAAACCGGATAAACACACCTGGGTTCAAAACATTTTCAATTTATTAAAAAATAATTTCTTTATATCGCTGGATTTTATGATTGGAGAAGAAATTTTATATCAAGGAAATCTCCGGCTCAAAACCACATTATGCATTGAGGAGGCAGTGAGAGAAGTCTTAGACATTCGCTTTTAGGTTCCTTCTTATAATCATGAATCTTTTTTTTCAAGAAAAATATTTCAAGTACTAGGGTGTAACAATAGTCGGTGCGTGGAATTGGTTTATTTATTCACGCATTAAGCTAAATCCTCGAAAAATAGAACATCTTTTCTTATAACTTGAACCCATCTGTGAGCCAATAATTCGATGCCCTTCCAATTCGAGAAGCTATCTTTGGAGGTAAATAATTCCAAACATCCCGTTCTAACCTCCTCCGTATTTGTAAATTTTTTACCACGTAAAAAGTGGCCCATGAAGCGGAAGAAGTGGTATTCAGAGGGAGCCAGGTGTGGGCTGTAAGATGGGAGAAGCTCAAAATTAAAATTTCGATTAATAATAATAATAAAACGTCTTTATTAATTTACAAGATTACAATTTGTTTTGTTTTTTAGTTATTTACAGTGACAGACAATTACTCATGGTCCTCAGACCGTCTGAGGGGTTGTCTCTAATTTACACACTTCTATAGAAAAATAAAATAATCTAAGAGGAATTTCAAGAACATGCATTAATTACACTGGGCACAACATAAACATGGTTCCATAAACCTAACACTAAATAAGAGAAGAATACAATTTATTTTCTAAAATACACAGAAGATAAAACAAAATTCACTTTAAAACGTAAACATAAAAGGAAACAAATACCATAAGAATGCAAATAATAATAATAATAATAATAATAATAATAATAGATAAATTTAATCAATAATTAAACTCTTTTATAAGCTGATATCTGTATGCCCATGCTGCTTTACAGTAATTCACCAGACTCTTCCAATTTCCCATTTAAGTACTCCTCAAACTCCAGTTCATTTAAATACTTTTTCTTAAAATATCTCATTCTAAATTCTCTTAACATGAGACATATCGTTATGAAGTGATAAACGCTTTCTTCTCTATCATCCAAATTACACATCAAACATAATTTGATTGCATTGTGAAACGTCTATTTATTTATAGGGTGACAGAGAGGGCTTTGTAGACAAGGTTAACTTCCAAATTTCGATTACTGAGAACGGTTGACGAGTGTATGGCCTTGCGTTGTTGTCCTATTGAACCCTTTTCCAGTAAACCAAAGAGGGATATTTTGAGACAAAACGAAGTGTACGCATTCTAGCTGTGTAGAGTAGATTTCAGATGTAATCGCATGACCGTCAGGAGTCAGCTGAAAATAAATGATACCCTCACAGTCCTACAGAATCACTTTTTTTCTTAAATCTTTCTTTTCGGGGGACGGGTAAAGCTGCTTGGCCCGATCTAATTCATTTTTTTTATTTGTTCTGATTGTAGAAATAAACCCATTTTTCATGGCAACTAGTAATGCGTTTGATGAAACGAAAAATCACTCCGGTTTTGAAGAAGGGTTTTACAGACTTTAATTCGCTGGGGCATAGGTTGATGTGAAATGGTTTGGCTGCTTCTGGGATCTGTATCGGCTGACGCAGATGGTGTTTTATGGTTGATTCGGACTCGCCTAATTCGTTGCAAGTTTTGCTGGTGCTGGTGCAAGGATCCGCTTCAACAGCTGCCATGAAAAGTGCTGAATCGAAGGAAAGAGGACGCTCTAGACGAAGCTTCCTTTCCAGGCTCGCATCACCCTCTCTAAATATTCTGAACCAGCCCGCTTAGAAACAAAGCCTTCCCTCCTATTCCATAATTTCGATGGAGGCGTTTGTGGCCTTTCTTTTAAAATAGTCACTCAAAATAGCCCTAATTTCTAGATTCAACTCGCTCATTTCCTGAAGCAATCCAGTCGCATCTATCCTGAAGCAAGATTAAGAGAAATCTTTGTAGCTGTTTTCGAAAAATTCGCGAAAATATGAAAAACCTATTCTGTATATTCGCGCTTCCAATTAACGGAATTTCGTCAACTTTGAAATTGTTAAACATATTTTTTTTTTCCCTACGCCTGATTCTAGGACCCTTTAGGGCATAAGACGTGTTCTAGCAGTCCAATAAAGTTTGCTAAGTAGAAAATAAGGACTGTCTGTGGCGCATTCGGCGCGCACGTCGTCCAGTCCTGAGCAAGTAAAAAGATGGTTCTGTGACATATCTTCTGGTGGCAAAGAAAACAAACAAATCGGTGAGGTTTAAACATATTTAATTACTCTTAATTTTCATTATATAGTTACTCGTACTTCTCATTTTTCGAAATATAAGCTATGAGGAACCCTACCTAAGGTATCGTCTCAAAACCCCCAAAAATCCAAATTCCTTGAAAAAAATGTATTGAATACATATTATTAGTCAATATATTTCTAAATAGTGTACGAAGTTTTGGGAAAATCATTGAAACCTTCATGTGAAAATCACGAATAAATGCAAAAACCATTTTAGTAAAGTTCATTATTAAAGTCGACTGATTTTGATCGAAACTTTCGCGGACCTAAAAGTTTGAGCTTCCTGCAATGTTCTGTTTTAGTGATATTTTATTCATCTAAATACACAAATAGAGGAAATAACAATCACCAATAACGTTTATGTGAACGGATAGGAAAAAATTATAGGAAATAATTTGTAGAATATCGGGAGGGAATACATCCATCCTTCTTAGGTAGGTCTAGTTGGTTTATTTTGGAAGCGTTCGATTCATCTCTATAAAGAAAGAATTTATTCACAACGCACTTTGCAGAAGCATCTGTACCTGAGGATTCAATTTGTATATTTCGTTATGCTTTTAAATTTAAAAACTCTAATAATGGAAAACAGCCCATTAAAGTGGGGCTACAAATCACTGGCCAAAAACAATGACAGAATTGTGATCGACATTGATCGGCAGTTACTATTGCTGAGGTTTCTAATTTTGTACCGATCACCGCAAAGGACCGATAATTACTGCCCACAAAAGTGCAATTACGTCAGCAATGTCCCATGTTCCTTACAGCTATTGTTTCTGACACACTGAATAACCCGATGTCCACCAGTAATTGTGGCAACTGGCTTTTACACAGCTGTTGATTTACATCTCAGTTTGAGCTCCATGCAAGAAGCGGCGAGCTTTTGAGCCGCTAAAACTTTGTTCTATTAATCCCCCTCCCTTTATCGGGAGTTTTGTAAGTGCTTTTAGTTCTCCAAGCAGTACTTTGGTCTTAAAGGCATATGGTGTTAAATAATTAAAGAGGCAAGAAAACAATCACCACATAACCAATAGTCTTGCTTTAGAATGAAGGAAAGTTGAGCAAGGTGAATTCTACAAATATTGATCGATTCCACGATGCAACAAAAAAGTAGCGAGACAAAATTAACTATTTCTAATTTTCTATACTTGTTCTTTCTAACACGAAGTATTACGATGGTATCAGATTTTAGAAACTTGAGTTTCCACCAGAGATACATGTTTACGAACTGGTCTCTCACTCTCACACCTGCTTCTCTCTTAAGTCTCTCAAAATAAACTCCTTCTACAAAATATATGAAGCTCAAACTTGATATACCGATTAAGAATCACCTGAGATCCAACATAAAGATTATTCCAAATAAACCGAAAGAGCAGCTTTAATGAAAGGTTTAATTAAATAAATAGGTTGGAAAAACCTATTTATTATCAAGGGCAGAAAATTGAGGTTACCAATTCTTGGAGTTCCGTTTTCGACATCTGGGAAATTTCATCTTGCATCTAAATACTTTATTCAGTGAGGGTACTTTGCGCTAAGTAGAGTAAAAAATATTCTTATAAATGCTAAGTCCGTTTCGCACCAAGCCTAGATGTAAATTATTTAATTCGATAGCGGAAGCGACAGCTTTGTATTTGTCCGAAATATGGGCATTGTGGTATTTTGCTAACATTGAGAAGGTTCAACTCTAATTTTTCAAGTTAATTTATTTATGGCCTAATTTCACACCAAAATTATATGGTGAGGATGGAAGCAGGTGTTAGGGAGTTGAAAGTAAAATTTTTTGCCAGGATTGTTAACTGTCTGATTAGAATTTTAGAAATGCCGGACGAAAGACTATCTAAGTTAAGTTTCTTAAGCTTAAATAACTGGAGTAGGCAGGCAAACAACATTAGCGAATTGAATTGGGCTAGTCAGGTGCAAAATCTTTTTATATCCGTCGGAGCTGATGATGTTTGGGAAAATTTGAGTTATGACGAGTTAAAAAAACCATAGGAATGCCTTAATTGCAAAAATGCGTAACCATTCATTCTCTAAGGATCTAGTCAGTGTATTAAATTCCAAGTATTGTCCTGTGTACAGGCTAATTTCTTCCTTAAATTTTGAAGAACACTACATTAACTGTGAATGCCATCTAATGGAAATTAGACTCATCAGCCAGCTGAGAGTTCCAAATAAAAATCTCTGTAAGCTTACGTACAAAGGGGAATTTTTTACTCCATACCAATTTTGCCCAATATTTAAATTATAAAGAGGCTGACGAACTAGCGCATTTTTTTTTTCGCTGCCCATGCTTTGTGAAATTAAGGAAGTCATATATTGAACCATTGTGTTTGACCTCTGATATTGTGGTTGATATTTTAGATATAAAAAATGAACAACATCTGAATAGTCTTTTCTATTATGTCAAAGGAACTCTTATGCTAAGAAAATATGTCTCAGAAGAAAGTTTATTTTAATTACTGCAGTTATAATGGATTTCTAGAGACCAGCTTGTTATACGTACATATACGTGTATATATATTAATTGTATTCTCCCAAAAACTTCTTTGTATATTAAGTTTTTTGCAAATAAATAATAGTAATAATAATAATACAAGATTTTTCAAATTGTCGTGATATCCTCGAAACAAATTGCGATCATTTTCTTGAAAGTTTGCCTAATATCTTCATAAATAATTATATTTCTGAAAAAAAAAAAAAATTCTGGAAAATTGAATTTTGGATGTTCGTGTGGGTGGGGGTAGGGGGAAGCGTTGATCCCAAGCTTCCCCCACTAACAGCTATCATAACTATTTTTTGATTATATCAATTACATAATATATGAAACAATTAAATAAGTTTAAAAATTAATCTAGCCTAACTCAGAAAAATTGGGTTAATCGGAAATACACTTTACAGAATGTGTTTTTCAATTTTACCCGAGTTTTACTTTCTCTAAATACTGTTAAATGAAATATTGCGATCGTGCCAGATTTCCGAAATTGAATTTTCACCAGAAATACCGTTTTGAGATCACCTGAGTCCAAAATAGTGGTTTTTAGAAAATGGTTTCTGTGTGTGTGCGGATATGTGTGAAAAGAATATCTCAAAGACGAAAAGATGCAAAAAAAGCTCAAACTTGGTATTCTGTTTAGGAATTACCATCGCATCAGACACGAAAGCGAAAATCCATCAATAGGAAGTGCCCCTTTACTGATTGTTTTTTTTTTTTTTTTCAGTTTTTTGTGATTTTCTCGAAAACGGCTCCAACGATTTTCTTTGAACTTGATATATCAACTATACATGCAAAGAGCAACAACTTTTATTTGAAATATTTCTTCGGGAAACTGCATTTAAGGGCACATTTGGCGGGGTGGGGGTTATGGTTTCCTCTAAAGTGATATTTAAGTTTAATACAAAATTCCATCATCTAAATAATATTAATTAGAATTAAATGTGTTGTCGAAATACCGGGTTTGAAGAAAATGATGACCGGAAGGGCGACTTTACTGAAAAAAGACCCAAAAGAATTTTTTTTGAAATTATAAAATATACATAAAAAATATTTTTCGGGAGGGATATTTCGGAGGGAGGAATACTGGGAGAGATGAGACATTATACAATGTTTCGCTGTATAGTATATCTCACCATGTGCGATTGTGAAATTAGAAACTTTGGTAGAAAAAATTATAAAATTTTTCATTACTGATTAAGAGAGGGTCATTCAATATATCTTATCAAATTTATCCATGACACTTTTTATATAAATATTATTCTATTTGTGTTAAATAATTTCAAGAGAACTACAAGAGAAATATATTCGATACAATGTGAATAAACGTTTTGGATCTGTGTAAAATATTTACAACATTTCTAACACTATTACTGACAGCCGGGAGTGTTCTGAACTTCTTCTTAGCAAACACAATATATTATTCCTTTACTAATGTTACGTACTAGTAAAGAGAGAGAAAGAGCAGGAGTAAAGAGAGAAAGAGCAGGCCTGCCACATGACAAGCGCGCTATTCTTCAAGAGGGTTCTCCTTATATAAGGAGGCTATTTGTTTATTTAAGAACTATAAATGTCTATAACAAAATTTAGGTTATTACTTAGGTTAGGTGAATTTGGGTGAAGGAATATCGAGTACTTCACCCACTTAGGTTAAGTTTCTTTATTACAAAGGGGAAAGTAATATCGAGTACTTTCCCCATGTGTGAATGCGTTGTATGAATGAACATTAGCATAAATGTATTTATTGGCGAAAATGTATTTATTAGCGTGAATGTGTTTTATTAGTTTGAATGTATTTATTGGCAAGAAAGTATTTATTAGCGTGAATGGTTTTTTTTTAATAGTCTGAAAGTATTTATTGGCGAGGATGTTAGCATGAATGCTTAGAATAGGTTTTCTTTTATCAGGGGTTGAAAGAAATTTATAAAAGTATTTCAACCCCCATAGCTTTAAGTTAAATTAGTTTTGATCATTTCAGGATGTGTAGGAACATTAGTTTAAAGTACTGCACATCAAATATGTACAGTAAATAGCCTCCTACGCGATATTATTATTGTATTATAATAAATTATCAATTAACAAAGTCAATTTAAATTTTTTATATACTTAGTTTGATAATTAAACAGTAAGGTTTCTGACATTAGAATCTACCCCAGTTGTTAATAAAATAAGGGATGGCACAAACAATAAACCCATACTCCCCCTCGTCGATTAGATCGATGATACAAGAGGGGATGTGTGGGTAGATCTTCGAACACCTATGGCTCCATCTTGCCTTGCTGAGCAAGGTGTTGTGTGTGGAAGTCTCACAGGTTAGCATGTGCCATCCCAGCTCGAGTGGCATAGAATGAGAAAGATTTAATGACTAGAGGCGCTAATGACCATCGTAGTCGATGCGCCAGAAAAAAAAAAATATCAGCCTGTACACTTTCAAAACCAATTATGGTTATTTTATAACACTAGTATATTAGCATAATGTTTGTATTCTCTTCTCTCTCTCCACTCATTGCAATATTTACCGGACTCACACCTACAAATTCTTCATAATATTTTTTTTCTTTTTTAAGTAACGACCAATAATAGTTGTGTTACCTTCCTCTATGCACTGTGTTTTTTCGTAGTAATTGTTTTATGAATATTTGTCATTTTTGTTTAGCTTGCTAATAAAAAACATTTCGTAAGTCTGGTAATATCCATATTTAATGTTTTGCTATTGTGTGAGAATATTAAATGGACTATTCATTTCCATTATTTTTCATGTTAAAATGGTGGTAATGTAAATAAATCAGTGTTACCAATGTAAACTCTTCAGATGCTTGTATACTTTTCAAACAAAGTAAATTAACCATGCTTAACAATTCTGCAAGATATTTATGTAATTGATGCTTTCTATTCTCTAAGGGGAAATTTGTAAATTTCACAAAAAGAAATATTTAAGTTTAGTGGAAAATTGCATTCTCTTTTGGCGCCCAGTTCCTTCTCAGTGCATTGCCACTGAGGGTTCTCTCGTTTCAAACAACATTATTCATCAACGGACAGTGATCTCTAGAGGCTCCTTGAACCGAAATCTTCACTTCTATCAGTTCCACAAAATACTGAAGATGTGCTAATATAATGTACTGATAATAAGATGCAGGACATGAGGCGACATAAATATTCAATTGCTTTCTTGGGCATGATATTTTCTGCAATGATTGGATTAACAGTTTTCTCGCCACTGGATGGGTTCCCATAACCATTGGAGAGTGATTTACGAATGGTCCTATCTTGATTGGACCAATTAAAGTTCATTATGTATAAGATTCAGAAAACCCGGGATGCCCTGTCAACTTCCTGGGGAGAAACTTACAAAGAAGTAAGAATTTGTTTTACAGTAAAGACACTTGCACCTCGCAAGATCAACGCTCAGTGATTAGATTTTTAGTTGCAGAGGGTATCAAAGGTAGTGCAATCCACGAAAGGAAGCTGGAAGTGTACGGGAATAATTGTTTGAACCTTTCGAAAAATTTTGTTCAAAATTTTAATTTCTTCTCAAAATATGGGCGATTTATAGAACAATCCATCAGTGATATTTGTATTAATTTTTCAACCAAGAAACTTTATCTTGGTAAACTGTCTAAACTATTCCTTTTAAAGGAATTTTTTAGACAGTCATAAACCAACATTTGATAACGTAAAATAATGGGTAACAAAACCACTATGAAAGATAAAGGGAAGAGATCCCCCAAAGAGGAAATTCTGGTATGAAACACTCACACGACCTTCTCTGACTCCTACAAATGACAAATTTCCTTTCAATTTCGAACTGCTGCTCATTTGTATTAAGATAAATACGAGGGTTATTCAATAAGTAACGAGACAAATCGCTGTAGCTCAGAAACGGTTTGTTTAATCAATGCAATAGTTTCAGTGCGTCAAGTTGGCATTCTTCTCATCAGCTGTTCGATAGTATTTGGTAAGCATAACCTCATTCAGTTAACAATGGCGAGTCCGCTCGAGCATTGCACCTCGGAAGAACAACGCTCAGTGATTAGATTTTTAGTTGCAGAGGGTAACAAAGGTAGTGCAATCCACGAAAGAATGCTGGAAGTGTACGGGAATAATTGTTTGAACCTTCGAACATTTACAAAAGGGTAAACAGTTTAAAGTGGGCCGTGTAAGTGTCTGTGACGAGCAACGAAGTGGACGACCGGTTGATGTTGCAACATCCTCCCTCGAATTTCGCATTTACGCGTTAATTCAGGACAACAGGTGTATTACTGTTGAACTGATGGCTGAAGAACAAACAAAGTAAGGCCTGCCATTCGAAGGAAACGTTGTGGCCTCTTGACTAAAGGCGTGATTTTGCTTCATGACAACGCGCGCCCACAAACGGCACAGTTAATTCAAGAAACACAAAGTGGGGGCTTTAAAAAATGGGGTTGGAGATCCTTCCACATCCCTCTACAGCCTCGGCCTTGCCCCATCGGACTTCCATTTGTCTGGACCCCTTAAAGAGGTACGTAGGAAACATTTTCAATCCAATGAAGAAGTTAAAAATCGGGTGCGAAAGTGACTTCGAGATCAACCTAAAGAATTTTATGCCAGAGGTATACACAAATTAGAAGAACGATAGGACAAGTGTATAAATGTTGTTGGGGACTATGTTGAAAAGTAGTCAAAGTTTTGTATAGATTAAATAAATCGTTTTTGAACTACAGCGATTTGTCTCGTTACTACAGCGAATGACCCTCGGTATATAGGTCAAACCTAGCTACCGAGGAAATAACATTATAAAGGAAATACATGGATAAGAAATAACATTACCGAGTACTTAAATCACATAATAACTAATTAAAACTAATTAGTATATAATTAACTGTTGAATCATTTAACTTATTACAAACAATGTGGCTGCAATAATGCCGCTTATTGTGAAGAAAAGTAACAGTCATAATAAATGGCTGAAATTGCTCGTGTTAATGATCCGAAAGGAAGCTATTTAGAAAGTAATTTAACATTTCCAACGTCAAATCACTCACACCTCATTGGCTAGACCACTCACAAAAAACTCCCATTACTGAATTTTTAAGGCAGAATTAGCATGCAATGCTTGCTATATTACTGTCTAAGAATCTGGCAAAACTTAACTTTATTTTGGGTAAAAAATAGAGTAATTGTTTTCTTCCTTTTTTTATTGTGGTTCTAGAGAATTAAGAGCTAAGAAAATTTATTTTGTTTTATTTGAGCAGTTACATTTTTAGGAAATTAAAAATGAACAAACTTACTGATATGTAGAATTTTATTCGTCATAGGATGGTTTGTGGTAAGTGAGCACTGTACAAGAAACTGATGACCCAGACTATTCGAAACCGGTCAGAATCAAAGAAAAGGAAGTATGACGGATATAATCCAGATAATATCCAGCAATAGACCGACCCAGGCCAAATATTCAATTTAATGATATTTTAAGCATGATCGTCAAATTCCATGGTTCCAAAGTAAAGCAACCCCACATTTTTCAGGAAGTTTTTACTTTTTATCTGGGATTTTATCTGTGACAGAATGCACATTATTGTTGTACCTCAGCGGTTTCTGATTCTCATCCATCGTCAAGAGTCTAGCTTTCAAATTCGTGTATAGAGTTGACATCAACCTAATGTTTCTGTTACGTACTACACTTGTTGACTGGATGTGTGGGAGGTTATAAGGTTATGTTAGTGTGTATGTGTGTATAATAACAAAAATAGAATGAATATAAATTATGATTTAACATTAGAAATTGGTGTACAATAAATAGCGTGTTTTGAAGAATACTACTTTACAATTAAATGTTAATAGTGGTTTATGTCAAGGTGTTTTAATGGGGGGGGGGGGGGAGCATTAGGGAATTTTAAGGGGACATTATACAAATAAGAATAGATAAGAAACGTATAAAGAAGAGTAAAGGAACTTATAAAGCCGAAAGCTTGTAAAATATAAATATGTGTGTGTGTGTGTGTGTGTGTGTGTGTGTGTGTGTGTGTGTCTTTAATTCTAAGGTTAAACATTAGAAAATATGTTGGTAAATTAGTGTATATAAAGAAGGTTGGTAGAAAATAGTAAATTTCAAATAATATTAAAATAAATAATTATAACAAAGTCAAAATTTATTCGCTTTTTATTCATGCTAATTTATGTTTAGATGATATTAATTAATGTTTAAATGATATTGATAATATGTTGGAAGAGATGTCTTTGAATAATCAGTGATTTTGTATTTAAATGGGAGGAAGAAAATTGAGTTGCATAAACTAGAAGGGAAATTAGAGCTGTATGCATCATACTTTAGTTTAATATTCATGCTAATATTATATATATATATATGTGTGTGTGTGTGTGTGTGTGTGTGTGTCTTTAATTCTAGAGGTACGTTTGTAATTCAGTTATGAGTAGAGAATGATTTTAAAGAGAGTGTCTGAATTGTAGTTCATTTGGTCATTCATTGTTTTTGTGAATAGTTTTGTGTTTGTATACTTCTATTTTATCCTAAATTTTTTATTTTTATTTTTACTTTCTCTTACTCCTAGTAAGAGAAAGTACTGTAATTGTATCAAATTTTTTATATCGAGATTTCACCAGAAGTATCTGTTCTGAGGTGCCTCAGTTCAAAAAAGTGGTTTTTAGCAATTGGTCTGTGTGTATGTTTGTGTAGGACAGCATAACTCGAAAACGAAAAATCACAGAATGTTCAAACTTAATATTTCGTTAAAGTGCTTGCAGGAGACCGGAAACTAAGTTCTTCGTGAAAATCGTTTATCTGAAAGTGCCAATTTACTACATGGTTTTTCTTTTCATGGGGAGATTTTCCTTTAAAGTGCTATTTTAATTTACTATTCTATCATCTAAATAATGTTAATTAGTATTAAATATGTTGTTGAAATTCAAAATTTGAAGAAAATCGGATGACGGAAAGTGCGTTTTTACTATAAAAAATTTTTTTAGTTTTCCCTTGCTATTTTCTCTCTAGAGCTCTAACGATTTTCTTTAAACTAGGTTTGTGAACTGTACGTATGTTTTATTTGAAACGTTTCTTCTGGCAAAGTCATTTAAGGGGGCTTTTGGGGGAACAGATGGGGTTATGTTTTCCTCTAAAGTGCTATCATAGATGATTCTACCATTCTAACATTTAAACAAAATTAACTAGAAGTAAATAAATTGTCAAAATTGCGAGTTTCATGAATATTAGTAAACCGGAAGTGCGTTTTTATTGAACAGTTGTTTTTTTTTTTCAGTTTTTGCGATTTTTTATAAAAACACCGACAATTTCATGAAATTTATAAATTTCATTGATCTATCTATACAAACTATAAAATTTGTCAATTACAATTTTGTAAACTGTAGGACGAGAAAGTTGTGTGAGTGTTTCACACCATTTTTAATAAGAGGTTATTATTTATTGTGATTTTTATTAAACATTTTTAAAACTGAATTCCTATCGTTTCGTTTCCTATTTTAAGGGTCTCTGAGAAACTATAATTAGTAATTTTTTAGATCTAGGTAAGATACGATATTAGAGGCTTTGATATCCATTTTAATGTAACATTTAGGTTTCACTACAAAATATTTGGTAAAAATTTCTATTTTAAATCCATGACATACTAGATAGTGAGAATTATATTTCATGCCAAAATTATGCGAATATTATTCACCTGATTTTATTTATTTATTTAGTTCATTAAATTTACCTTTAAAATAAGGTTTATGACATATATAGGGCATACACGTATTCAAAATGGAATATATATAATTTATTCATAAAATTAAATGGAACTTTCTAAATACATTTAAAAAGTCTTATATCACTATTTACCTGAATTTAAAGTTATTAATTATCTCTTTATACCAACAGCCATGCCACAATCTTTATTGAATAAAACCAGTTTTTTTCGCCAACAGAATCAATTTACAAGATGTTAGTTTAAAATTTATGGGTTATCGATTATTTTATTATTAATTAAAGAGATTTTTTTTTTCAACTGAATGGGCATGGAGAAGAAAGATAAGTGTATAACTTTAAAGGATGGAGAAGATGTATTTTTTAAACAAACAGTTCAGTCATATGGAATGAATTTACAAACACACAACCACGAAGAGAGCAACATTCTGTTTACAGCGATGTTATGTTTACGATTGGAGGACCTCCGTCTTACTTCCGCATTTACAAATCTAACAGTCTTGTGTTTAGTTCTCATTAAGTACTTCCAGTTATGTTGAAATATCTACATATATATGGCTGTTTCTTTTCCAATATAATATCTTGTGCAAATCTGATTTGTTTAAATCTCATTATATATTATCGCTCTCGCCTCAATTTAATTAAAATTCAAAATATATAATTTTAAAAAAATTAAACAAAAATTCAGTTATTCAAAAAATATAATCGTAATAATAATAGCGAAGGCAGCTATATTTGTACCCTGATCATATGTATACTGTAATATATATATATATACTTGTTGTGGTTGTTGGTTCCGCAGAGCTGGAAAGCATCAGAGACATTTTCCGTGATAGCCTGCTTCTCTGCTTCTTTTTGTGGCCATCGACCGGTTTCGGGCTAAGCCCATCATCAGGAAGTTTATGTTAAACAGTCTAATAACATAGACTTGCACTAAAGGACCGAACATGTGTTTTCCCATTCAGGTAGCAACACCCCTCTTAACCTAGTTCCGACATAACAAAGACTTTTAAAATCCAGTGTATCAACTGTATTTGCTCTGTGCAACTCTATGTTATTACACTGTTTAACTAAAACATCCTGATGATGGGCGAAAGCCCGAAACCGGTCGATGACCACAAAAAGAAGCAGGCTATCACGGAAAATGTCTCTTATATGCAATATTTGAGAGATAATATCAAGTTGCAATTAAATTGTTACATGGAGCATTCACAAATAGTTTTAACAATCAAATTACCATTGAAAAATTCTATAATTACATCAATATATTTTCACAATGATATCAAAGGCAATGAAAATCAGCACTATTAACGTTACATCTATTTCTTTCAAAAAATAAAATAATGTAGTAAAAGGGATTATTTGGCTATTGAGCTATGGAGTTCTTGTAAGGTCTACGATGATGCTTTTGTTTTTGGTGGAATCAGTCATGGAATTGAATCTTTAGAAAGTTTTGATGTTAACTGCTAATACTTTAGAATTAATTGCATAAATCATTACCAAACATGGCCTGTGGAGTCATGGTGTTTATTAATCGGAGCCGGAATAACCACCCAAGTTCCCAAGGTCATATTCTATTAAAAAAAAAATAAACTGGCTATAGAAATATTCCCGAAACTGTACTAAAATCAATTTTCGTGAAACTAAACCAAATTCTTTAAAGAAAGAACATCATTTGAAATTATCTGCAGTACGTAGACTAAATCAGTAAAGTCGCATTCCCCGGTTGAATGGGTTCTGGCTAAAACCAATGGATGTCGGGATCCCTGGCAGCAACCAAACGGAATATTAAGTTTGAGCTTCTTAACATTTATCATGTTTTTGAGTTATTGTCTTTTTGTCTCTTTCTTTTTTTTCTCCCTCTCTCCCCTCCATACTTGGACACACACACACACAAAAACAACAGATAATTCGTTAAAAACATTTTTATCGTATGCTGAGGACGACAGATTTGAATAATCAAATTCAAAAATTTGAAAACCAAACACAACAATTCCCACATACACAAAAACATACGAGAGTAAGTAAATAGGAAAATAGGGGAATTACTTTAGAGATGCTTGCTAACATATATTTATGTAAATGGACAAGATGTGAAAACATATCCCTTTGTGATGTAGAACATCTATATAGTTTATTAATCTCTTGTTTTAATTTTATAATTGAGGAAACCATAACTTGTAAAATTTGTTTCAATTTTTAAGGTATGTCCCGACAGGATCATTAGGAATTTTATGTTTTTGTAGACAGTATGTGGATGTGTAAAGTGGAGGTAATGTTTGTGAAATTAGGATCTGCGTGTGAGCCGGCTAAAACCCAACTTTTTGGACATAATCATAATCTAAAATGTAACGAAAAAAATAAGTTGTTGATTATCTTGTTACGGGATAGTCGTAGAGACTGAAAAAGTCAACCAGTCCACTCCTTCCTAATGATCTGTCTGGACATAACTTAAAAATTGAAACAAATTTTTCAAGTTATGGTTTCCTCAATTATAAAAATAAAATAAGAGATTAATAAAAAGCAAACAGACAGGAAATTATAAATGATTATGAAATGAAAAATTGCATCACAAATAGCCTTGATCACAAATAGCTATTAAATAAATATTAATATGTAAATATGTCCTTTTTAAAAAAAAAATCTACATAAGCCTGTTTAGTCGTAAAATACACAGTGAAAACGAAATATTTTGCATTTTACAATTTGATAACAAATTGCAAAATGCATTGAGAAATAAAAAAACAGAATATTTAAAATGTCAAAAATTTCTGTTTACATATATATATTTGGCCAAAAACAAAAACTTAAAACCTGAATAGTAGTTTTGAGATATCCTATAGCGAGCTAATTTACTGATCTAGGATGGATAATGTATGTATCTTATAAAACCATTTCTTGAAACCCATAAAAGCAAATGAAAAAATCTAATTTTGAGAACCCAAGAATTTCCTTAATATGATATTGCTTGAAGAAAAAAGAAAAATTGCCGTAACTATATTGTGCAGAAAGTATATCGTGCCGTAAGTATATTGAAGTTTAATAAAAATCCGTTGGAGTGATTTTTGTGAATATCGTTCGACAATTTAATAACAATTTAAATTTCTTTAATGTTTTAAAGCAATCATATATCTGAAATAACACCTTATCAAAGAAGAAGTAACATTATGCGCCCCCTCAGAACAATTTCGAAAGTTTCACTTTTCCCAGAAAAATGTACATATAAAGTTTACAAAAAAAAATGGCTGCCATTTACACAAAAATCTCGGAAAACTGAGAAAATTCCATTTATTAAAGTGATTCTTCTAGTTGAGAGATATTCACCAACCGTTTCCAGTCGTATTCACTGGTCCAGCTTGCAGGTAAGATCAACTAAGAATTTGCAGTGATTTTTGTTTTTGTTTTTTAAGTTACGCTATCTTAAGTGAAACCTGAAATACAAACTGGCTAAATAGCACAACCTTATCCACTTAAATTAGTAACATTTTTTCGAAAGAATTATTTCCGATATTTTGTGACATTGAACTTCATATTTTATATGGGACTGCTTCAATGTTATTGGCCCCCTCTTCTGGATTATAATGTATTCAATTTAGCACCAATGTCGGATAGGTAGGAGCCATTTCTATATTTATTTTCGTACAGGTGAGTGAAATTTGAAGGTTAAAGAAAATTTGCCATTTTATATATATATATAATATAATTACTGTATTAACAGAAGAAATAAAAGAAGTCGTTTGAGTGTTTTCTCCCCACTATTTATCTGTGAAATAAAATGATGATATGTTCGATTAGATTTGATTATTCTACGTGTAGTTAGTTGGCGGATGGTTACAGTGAGCGAATAGTGATGACTAAGTGGTCAATTAGAGAATTGCAACCCGCCCCCACACTGGCTTGCATGTTAATCAAGTGAACTCATGTAGCTACCAGAAAATACATTCTGTTGTCTATTGACTAATAGTCAAGTACGTGCACCATACTAAAAGAATAGCAAATATTAATAACAATGCAAAGAACCTGAATTAAGTTCTTTATCTCCATTTTACTTTCTCTTATTCCTAGTAAGAGGAAGTATTGTGTCAAATTTTCGTGTCGAATTTTCGAGTTTTCACCGGAAAAAACGGATATTCTTTTTGAGGCTCCCTGAGTCCAAAAAAGTGGTTTTTAGAAAATGGTCTGTGTGTGTATGTGCCTATATGTGTGTATGTGAACAGAATAGCTCAAAAACGAAAAACCGTAGAAAGTTGACACTTGATATTCCGTTTAAGTATCACCATGGCATCTGACAGTGGGTCATCTGTCAAAATTCCTCAACCGCAAGTACCACTTTACTTATTGGTTTTTTTAATTTTTTGGGTTTTTCTCAAAAATGGCTCCGACGATTTTCTTCAAACTTGGTATATAAACAACACATACAATGAGCTATAACTTTTATTTGAAATGTTTCTCGGGGAAAATTCATTTAAGGGCAGTTATGGTGGTAGGTAGCATCTAAAGTGCTATTTCAGTTTATTAAACAATTCTATCATCTAAATAATGTTAATTAGAATTGAATATGTTGTTGAAATTCCGAAATTCAAAAAAATCGGATAACCGGAAATGCGTTTACATTACCACTTTACTAAATGATTTTTTCATTTTTTCGCGATTTTCTGAAAAATGCCTCCTTCTATTGTCTTGAAACTTCTGATGTAAGCTAAACATACAATGATCTACATCTTTTATTTAAAACATTTCTCTGGAAAAGTTCATTTCCTGGTTCTTTTGGAGGAGGGATGGGGTTATGTTTTTCTCTAGAATGTTATCATAGTTGATTGTTTATACAATTCTATCATCCAAACAAAATTAATCAGAAATAAATAGATAGCCAAAATTCCTAGTTTCAAGAAAATTAGTAAACCGGAAGTTTTACTGGACAGTTTTTTTTAGCTTTCGACGAATTTCATTAAATTTGGTGGTACACAAACTATAAAATTTGTCAATTATAATTTTGAGAACTGCAGTAAGAGAAAGTTGTGTGAGTGTTTCACATCGGATTTTTTTCTGATAACCAACATTTCTTTCATCCAACATTATTTAATATTTACATGATTGACACGCTTCAAAACCTATATTTTACTGACTGAACTATATCTGATCTTTTTTTTTCCTTTAATGTTACAGAATTTTAAAAACAAAAGAAAGAATTACGATCGTTTGGAAATAAAAAAGTTATGCACCTTTATATCTGCCACAGCAATATATGTTATCATATATGCACGTGCTTGTCGACTATGATCTGATGTCTGGTGATTGTAGACTAGCAAATCTGATTTTAGTTTAATATCGATCCCAGAATTTTGTAAATGATGTAAATACAGAACACAATTATGGAGACAAACAAACAAAAAATGAATGAACGTAAATTATATATAGTTATTATATAGGCAGTCAACTCGCCCAACTTTATCACTATTACAATCCTGAATCACCAACATAGCATCTCTTTTAACAAGAACGATGTTAATTTACGCTAGATTCATGAATTTTCATAAAGATTTCTACGCACGCTAAACAAACAGATTCTCTCCAACGAATATTATCCACACACTCTTTATAAACTTGGCACTTCACTTATAATGGCCTAAAAAAAAATCTTGTGTGAAACACTCACACAACTTTCTCTTACTCCAGTTCTCAAAATTATAATTGACAAATTTTATAGTTTGTGTACCAAATTTAACGAAATTCATCTAAAACTGAAAAACTGTTTAGTAAAAGCGCACTTCCGGTTTACTAATTTTCTTGAAACTTGGAATTTTAGCAATCTATTTATTTCTAATTAATTTTGTTTGGATGATAGAATTCTATAATCAACTATGATAGCAATTTAGAGAAAGCTGTAACCCTACCCCTCCCCTAAAAGTGCCCTTAAATGAATTTTCCCAGAGAAATGTTTTAATGAAATGATGCAAATCTTTGCATGTTTAGTTTATATTACAAGTTTCAAGAAAATCGTCGGAGTCATTTTTGAGAAAATCGCGAAAAAGTGAAAAAAAAATCATTCAGTAAAGTGGTAAAGTAAACGCACTTTCGGTTATCCGATTTTTTCCAAATTCGGAATTTCAACAACATATTCAATTCTTATTAACATTATTTAGATGATAGAATTTTCTAATAAACTGAAATAGCGCTTTAGATGAAAACCTAACCCCACTCCTCCCCCAGAAATGCCCTTAAATGAATTTTCCCGGAGAAATGTTTCAAATAAAAGTTGTAGTTATTAGTATGTGTAGTTGATATGCTAAGTTTGAAAAAATCGTTGGAGCCATTTTTGAAAAAATCGCAAAAACGTAAAAAAAGCCACTAGTAAAGTGGTACTTCCGGTTGAGGAATTTTGACAGATGACCCACTGTCGGATCCCATGGTGATAACTAAACGGAATATCAAGTTCGAACTTTCTATGATTTTTCGTTTTTGGGCTGTGCTGCACACGCAGACCATTTGCTAAAAACCACTTTTTTGGACTTAGGGGACCTCAAAACGGATATTTCCGGTGAAAATTCAATATCGAAAATTTGTCACGATTTCAATACTTCCTCTTACTAGGAGTAAGAGAAAGTAAAAATGTAGCTGGCCAAATTTTTAATAATTTTCAAAAATCTCAAACTCCATTTTCTTGTGAGAATTAATGATATCTTTTTTTTTACCGGTGATAGAACTATACATTGTACTGAAAAGGTACTTTAGACAAAACTTAAGATGCTGCTGGTTCGCCAGAAAGTTCTGCAAAAAAACAAACAAATTTTCCTGGATAAATGCTTTAAATAAAAGTGATAGGCATTTATGGTAATGCAATGTGTAGATAGTATACGAAGTTCAAAAGACTTTCGTTGGAATCATTTTCGAGTAAAAATCATGAAAAACTGAAAAAAAAAAAATTCTATCGCACTTCCTTGCGGTTGATGGATATTTGACTAATACTTTATTATCACACACGGTGGTGGGTGGTACCTGAACGGAATATTAAGTTGACCTACTTGCGATTGTTTATTTTTGCGATATTTCATAGAAAATACACCCACACACAAAAACACATAGACGCATTCGCTAAAAACATTGTTTTCATGCTCACGGGTACGCAAAAGATATAATTTTTCCAATGAAACTCAATTTCGAAAATTCTAAGATCGCAATACTTCCTGTTATTAAGAATAAGAGAAAAAAAAATCTAATGTGAAACACTCATACGGCTTTCTCTTACTGCTGATTAATACAACTACATTATATTATAAGAAATTTTCCTTTAACATAAATTTGTCATATTAGTCCTAACATAAATATAGACATAGTGGAGGAGTGGGGGGATAAAAATTGAGTTTCTAACGGAAATACATATTTTGGGATCCTCTGAGGATGAAAAAGATGTTTTTAGCAAATGATCTGTGTGTGTGTGTGTTTGTTTGTACGTGAACAAATACGAAAATTCCATTTAGTACTACCTACCGAATGTGACATAATGATTTGGGATAAAATATATCAACCGGAAGTACGACTTGGCTGAATTTTTTTTTTTTTTTTAGTTTTCAGCGTTTTACACGATCACAGATCCAACGATTTTCTTTAAGCTTCGCGAACTATTTGCACGAATGAATTCCTTTCACTTTTATATACAGTTGTTTCAGTGTTATTGGTGCATTCAAACTGGGCTCTGGCTTGGAATATAATCACCTCTCTACCTCTATGATTTTTATCTGTCTGTATCCTGTATACTGCACATAAACATTTGAAATGTAACTCTACGAATTCCGCACTGCTAGAAATAAAATCAATTTTCCCGAGATAATGTTTCAAATAAAAATGAATAGGATTCATTTGTGTGGATAGTACACGTAGTTTAAAGAAAACCTGTTGCATGTGTGGTCGAGTAAAACGCTGAAAACTAAAAGAAAAGAATAAATACAGCCAAGTCGCATTTCCGGTTGATATATTATACCCGAAATCATTGTGCCACATGCAGTAGTAAGTATTTAAACAGGAATTTTCGTATTTGTTCACATACAAACACACACACATACACCACTCGATAAAAACCTCTTTTTCATTCTCAGAAGATCTCAAAACATGCATTTCCGTTTCCTGTGGAAACTTAATTTCGAGAATTACAAGATGTCAATACTTCCTCCATTTTATTAGGAGATTTTTTTCTTCCACAATGAATAATCGTTATTGATTTAATTTTGCATCCCTATTTTTAATTAATAGTTTCTAAGATATATAAATAATAATAAACAAAACTTATAATTAAATCATTAAATGAAAATGAAACCTTGACAACAATGACGGCACCTGATTTAAATTTATTGTTTTTCTTAGTTACTTAGTGTTTTGGTAGTGGGGAGTTTATTCATTGTAACACTGGGCCGGTTTTTTGGGGAAATTTAATTCTTATTATACAAATTCTAATTATATAAACAAACCAAAATGATATTTTCACAAGCTCAACCAATAAAAGAATTACAAATATTAATAGTACATAAAGTGGCCGATAATTTTGTCTCATTAAAGGAACAAACAATTACTATACGCAAATTGAACACTTTTACATATAAGGTAACTTTGAATATAGTGCAATAAAAATTCGGACTTTCTATTATTATACATTGCTTCAGAAACAGTTTTGCATATTTCAAGATTTTGTATATCTTATCTTATAATAGTGTACAGTACAAACAAACAAAAAAACATTTTACATTAGAGATAGCCGATGAGCCAATATGAAAAAAAAAGAAAATTTCGTCATACAGAAATGTAAACAAAAACTCAGGTAATCCTTAAACCACAAAAGTAAATTTTCTGCGTAATCAGTAATGTGTGTGGGCCTCCATGAGCCCTGCCACAGGCTTGGAGGCGGTATGGCATGCTCAATACCAGGGTATCCATTACTCTTGCGGAAAATACCCCATTTCTCTATGGCAGCAGGGATAAGGTCTAGCAGAGTTCATGGTGATTGGGGACGGTTGGCAATTGCTGTTTTCAGTTATCTCCATAAATATTCCACGCAATTCAAATCAGAAGACGATGGTGGCTAGATCATCCTTTGAATACCACGGCTTTCCAAGAACCTATTCACAGACTGTGCGCGGTGAGCACGAGCATTATCGTCCATTAAAGTGAAATCTGCTCCAATGTTAGCTCTAAATCCACGAACAATGGGTTCAGGGACCTTGTTCTCATATTTTTGTGACATCATATTGCCCTGGATGTGGACTAGTGGTGTGCGGCGTCCCATCATATTCCTCCCCAGAAGAGTGCTGAACCACCACCTTGCTGGTAGAGTTCAACAATGAAAGCTTCATTTAAACGTTGACCATTTGCCCTCCAGACATGAATACTTTTGTCATCTGGATGCAACGAAATGCGTACCTCATCTGTAAATAACGTTTGTGCCCATTGTTCCCGGGTCCAATTTTCATTATCTTCTTACCTATTGTACATGCTGAAGTCTGTGGCGATATTCGAGGCGTGTTGCCCTGAATGGCCTTCGAGAACGTAGTCTTACATTGTGGAGTCGATTTCGAACAGTTTGTGTCGATACATTGATTCCTATAGCAGCTCGAAGCTCCCTCCATAAGATGTTACTGTGCTCCTAGGTTGTCTCCTAGCGGAAATACAGATGTATCGGTCTTGAGCAGTGGTTGTTTTGCGTGGTCGACCTATCCTAGGCTTATCAGCTATGGTTTGTGTCTGTTGGAATTTCCGCTAAAGTCACTTTGATTGCATCGCACCACTTGAGATACATCGGCTTGTGTCATATGACCATGTTGCATTAAAGTCACTATTCAAACTCTATCTGCTGCTGAAATCGTGTGCCGTGGCATTGCTGTTTAAATTC
Source organism: Triatoma infestans (assembly GCA_011037195.1). Taxonomy (NCBI): domain Eukaryota; kingdom Metazoa; phylum Arthropoda; class Insecta; order Hemiptera; family Reduviidae; genus Triatoma; species Triatoma infestans. Next base: position 28,347 of record JAAEAF010000753.1, read on the forward strand.
ACGGTAAAAATTACTTCCCTTTCAACTTACACACAATCAACAAAAAATTTTTAACTGCACGCAATCAGCTAAACTTCTCAACTGATCAAAATCTTTAACAAGTAGTGAATGAATGAGCACATTGTCAGGAAAACAAATGTAACGCGTTTCAAAGGTCATACAAAACAAAGAAATGCCACATAATTTACCGGACGAAGTTTAGAAATACAAAATTCTTGCAATATGCAAATCTTTTTTTTGACCAATGTACATTATTATTACAATAATTCTTTAGTGACAAATTTTCATTAAATTTATGTCGAACTCAGAACACGGCCAGTGTTTACAATAGAAACTCCACGTATGTTTTTATATTTATGCGTCATAGAATGATATAATTTTTACTTTATCTTAACTCCTAGTTAACGTGTCAAATTTTCAAGTTTTCACGAAAATATACAGTTTCAGGTCCTCTGAGAGAGTACATAAAGGGTTTTTTTAAAAAAATGGTATGTGTGAGTGTGAACAGCATAGCTCAACAAAGAAAAATCGAAACTTGATATTCCGTTTAGGCAAACACCATGGGATCCAATATTAGTTATACGTCAATATTCCTCATCCGGAAATACCACTACACTGAATGGTTTTTTCCCCCAATTTTTTTGGCAATTTGCTCTCTGAAATGGTTCCAACAATTTTCTTTAAACTTATAGTATATCAACCGCACACATAAAGAGCTACAACTTTTATTTGGAACGTTTCCCCGGGAAAATTCATTCAAGAGGGCATTTGGGGGAGGAGTAGGGGCTATGTTTTCCTCTAAAATGCTATCTTAGTTAATTTTTTACAATTCAACCATCTAAAGAAAATTAATTACAAAATAAATAGATTGTCAAAATTCCAAGTTTTATGAAAATTAATAAACCGGAACTGCATTTTTACTAAATAATTTTTTTCAGTTTTCTGCTATCTTCTCTAAAACTGCTGGAAACTTCTTTAAATTAACTTTTTCGGAAAAATATTCAAAACAAAAATGATAGATCTCTTGTAATCCCAAATTTAATGAAATCTGCCGGTGTTTTTTATGGAGAAAATCGCATAAAACTGTAAAAACTGTTCGGTAAAAAAACACTTCCGGTTTACTAATGTTCTTCAAACTCGGAATTTTAGCGATCTATTTATTTCTAATTAATTTTCTTTAGATGATAGAAGTGTATAATCAACTAAAATAGCACTTTAGTTAGAGTTAAGCTAACCCAACCCTTCCTACATGCTCTTCCTTAAATGAACTTTTCCAGAGAAATGTTTCAAATAAAAGTTGTAGCTCTTTCTATAATATGTAGTTAATATACTAAATTTAAAAAAAAACATCGTTATATAGCCATTTTCGAGAAAACCGACAAAAAAAATTGAAAAATCCATTCAATTAAGTCCGTACTTCCGGTTGAGGAATTTTGACAGACAACTTATTGCTGGATACCATGGTCATAACCTAATTTCAATTTTCAACATTTAGCAAATTTTCGTTTTTGAGCTATTTTTTAAAACACACCATTTTCTAAAAAGCACTTAAAACATGTATTTCCGGTTAAAACACGATATCGAAAGTTTGATACGATTACAATGCCAGTAGTAAGAGAAAATAAAAAGAATTAGAGTAGTACAAGTATGAATATACTGAACTAAGGAATTGTGAATTTAAGATAATACACTTATGTATAAAGAAGCCCATACTAGTTGGCACCGGGATAGAAATAGCGATATTTTGGTTAGTAGAGTGGACAAGAACTTAAAGATGGATGAACACATCTATCTAGCTATTGGAATGCCTCATTTTGTTTAAATTTTAAGAAATTAGCGACACTTGTATGTAATGATGTACGATTGCTTAAATTCCACAAACCACCAACAGACACCAGTGAGAGTAAATAGCAACAAAAAAAATCTGGTGTGAAACACTCACACAATTTTCTCTTCCTCCTGTTCTCAAAATTATAATTGACAAATGTTATAGTTTGTGTACCAAATATAACGAAATTCGTCGAAAACTGAAAAAACTGTTCAGTAAACGCGCACTTCCGCTTTACTAATTTTCTTCAAACTTGGAATTTTGGCCGTCTATTTATTTCTAATTAATTTTGTTTGGATGATAGAATTGTATAATCAACTATGATACCACTTTAGAGGAAGCTGTAACCTCATCTCTCCCCTAAAAGGACCCTTAAATGAATTTCCCAGAGAAATGTTTTAGATAAAAGATGTAGATCTTTGCATATTCAGTTTACATACGAAGTTTCAAGAAAATCGTCGAAGCCATTTTTGAGAAAATCGCGAAAAAGTGAAAAATCATTTAGTAAAGTGTTAAAACAAATGCACTTCCGGTTATCCGATTTTTTTAAAATTAGGCATTTCAACACCATATATAATTCTTATTAACATTATTTAGATGATAGAATTGTCTAATAAACTGAAATAGCAGTTAAAATGAAAACCTAACTCCAGCCCTCCCCCAGAAATGCTTTTAAATGGATTTTCCCGGAGAAATTCCTGAAGTACTCTTAAATGAATTTTTCCGGAGAAATGTTTCAAATAAAAGTTATAGCTATTTGTATGTGTAGTTGATATACCAAGTTTGAAGAAAATCGTCGGAGCCATTTTTGAGAAAATCGCAAAAACGTTAAAAAAACAACTTGTAAAGTGGTACTTCCGGTTGAGGAATTTTAACAGATAACGCACCGTCAGATCCCATGGTGATACCTAGACGTAATACTAAGTTTCAACTTTCTACGGTTTCTCGTTTTTGAGCTATGCTGTTCACATACTCGTACATACATAAATACATACATACATACATACACACACACACACACACACAGAGAGAGCATTTGCTAAAAACCACTTTTTGGGACCTCAATACGGATATTTCCTGTGAAAACTCGATATCGAAAATTTTACACGATTACAATACTTCCTCTTACTAGGAGCAAGAGAAAGTAAAAACAATTGTATTGTTGATAATTACCAATTACTAAATATCTTCTTTATTGAATTTTAGGATTTAGTGCTGGCCATTAAAAAAGGAGATTCGACACTTCGTGATCGAAATACATTTCGTTTCTATGTACGTTATGGGAGATGTAAATTTTTTGAAATTTTTGATTATGTATCGTTGAATGCAGCATTCAAAATGTTGGAAGATTTGAAAATTAATTATATTTATATGCTAAGACAAGGTTATTTGTTTTTCATATTTTATTTTATTAATAATAAGACATTGTCCAGATAAAAATTAATCACCAAAACTGACCAAATCATCTATTAAAGAATTGTTGCATTTTATATTTTAATTAATTCAACTAAACTTACTTTCGCTTTCTTTTGTGTTAGTTATTACAGAAAAACTTTTGGTTGCAAAATAAAGCAACTCTAAACTAGAGAATACTTTTCGATTAATTTCGTAACCTTTCTCTACCTCGGTTTAGACCTCCAACTACACTGTTCTTCGTAATGTTCTTTAGTAATTAATTATTAAATAAAACACCGAAATAAATGTAACAATAAAACCAAGTGATTCGTACTCAGTTATGAAGATTACTTTCTACGCAGCTTAGACTCCAGGAGGGGTTTTCTTCTTTCTTGGGTTTAGCGTACTCGCAGATAAATTCTAACAAATATTCAAAGACACTCCCTCTATTGAAAATTTCTATTTTCACCCTTCGCTAATCCAATCATGATTATTATTATAATTTTTTATTTTGCGAGACTAATCAAGACCAATTAAAACCACTGTTACAATAACCGTACTCAAAAAATGTAATTATTCATCAATACATTAATGCATAAATTTCCAGATCATCTATTCTGGGACCATGAAGACGCCGAAATTTATCGGCCAAGAAAGTTCGATCCAATGATGATTTTTGCGTATTGGCCGAATTTCGTTATGAGGCCAAACGTGACGCAATTTCAACCGCCACACTATCCTGTCCTCCCTCAACCGCCCCGTATAAGCCAATTACCAAAAAAAGTTGAAGAAGAACCTGTTAAAAAAGGAAAAGGTAAAACGCAGGAGAAAAAAAAGGATGAAGAAGAAAATTGAAATGAATAATTTAACAATTACAACAAAAAATATAGAATTATTTATTCTTACTATTTTAGGAATAAATATATGACAGTTAATAATAATAAAAACTGAGATTATTCTTTAAATTTTAAGATATTTGATATACGGTTCTCATATCTCCCTCCCTACTTGGAGGTTTTAACTGGTAAGGAGAATAAGTAAAGGGTAGAGACAGTAGTCGAGCGATGAGCGGTGCCGTAGTGTTGGCGGACGGTGACTTCTTCAGATTGCTGGTTTTAAAAGCATCTAGAAGAAATGTTGCTTGTTCATTTAAAGTGTTAAAGTGTGGATGGATACTGCTTGTATAAATAGTACTTGAAGACTTGTATTCTTGTTTAAAGCCTCTGTTAAGATTCGTTGAACACCGAATCGAACTTCATATTTGGCCCATTCTTATACAAAGTATTGAGGAATTTTGGGACGGTGCTTATTGCTTATAATCTGGCAGAGCATTCGAGCGCTCCAAACTGTTTGGCATGACAAATCGGGTATGCGCGAGAGACCAGGGACCGACCGCCCACCCAGTATGCCCTTTTTAAATGAAAAAAAAATCATTATCATAATTACTTGTAGCAAATTCAGTTTACACACTCCAGTTCTTCAGAGAAATGCTCTGTTGAATTCCTCTGTTGAATGAGCTCTTCCCGGCCACAGAAAGATTCGTACCCCACAAAGGGGGTTAAAAAGATTGCTGCGCCTCTCTGTACAGAAGGAGTGTACAAACTGAATTTGCTCTGTGCAAGTCTGTGTTATCAAACTGCCTGACAAATGCATCCTTGAAGATGGGCGAACGGCCGAAACCGGTCGATGACCACAAAATGAAGCAGGCTATCACGGAAAATGTCTCTGATGCTTTCCAGCTCTGCGGAACCAACCACCACCACAACTATTTATTAATATTTTTTATTTTATTAATCTTTTTTCAAAATACAAAGTATATTGTCGCCCATATGTCGGATTTATTCGAAATTACTCGCATCAAATCAATATTTTTCAATGATATTCATAAATTGGCCCCCTCATTTTGGCAAAATTTGCTGCATTAAAGCTTGATTAAGAAAAAAATAATGCATTAATCAAGAAAATAACAGAACCTCAAAAGCTGACTTACCTTTTCTCTCAATACATATTTGAATTTAAAACTGGGTTTAAAGAGACACTGCTTTAAAAAATATAGAAATTCCTTTACTCACCTGTAAAATAAAATAATCAACAATATTATATTGAAAAATAAAAACAAAAAAATAACTTGGAAAAAAGAGGAGAAAAAAATGTAATAAATATGGAACGAATTGGAAAAGCAAGAAAAGCAAACAACTTGGAGCCACTTTAATTAAAGTGCTCCAGACTGGAAAATACACCAACATGAAAATATTGCATTATATAAAATACTTTTTTAATAAAATATTTTCATATTAAGGAAAAAAAAAAAGAAAAGTAACTGATAATACTATTGGATAGACAGTATCTCTTAATAATTGAATATTTTTATTTTATCTTCTATTTATAAATTTATTACACAATAATATAATCAAATATGGATTATTCATATTTCATCCCGCCACAGTGGGAGAGCTGTATAATAATAAAGATCATAAAATATATGGGTTACTACTCTATAGTTATGGCACGCAAAATTTCCAACATGCTAACTTTAAAAACTTCACCACCAGTTACATGTCCATCAATGTCACTCTGGGTAAATTGCAGGTTTTTTTTTTCATTTTATTTTATACCTTATACATGCAAATTGTAAATTATTTTTCCCTCCTCTTGATGTGATCAATAACATTGATTTTATTATTAAAAAAAAAAAAAAACAGGCAATAATTTAAATAGAAATAAATACAAAATAAATAGCTCGAGCACGCGATTTAAGATTTGGAACTTCCGCGATTACTGTTACAATGTTTTGTATATTGCACGTTGTTTAAAGGGTAAATTCTTCACAAATAGTGAAACAACAGTATTACGATCGTGTCAAAATGTCTAAAGTGAATTTATATGGAAATTCAAGTTTTATTGTACCTTGAGTATATATAAATAAAATGAATTTATAAATTGTAATAAACAATAGCCTTTGTCACTCCAACAAAAGTTCAGTTTCAAAAATTCATCGATCAATTGAGACTAATTTTATTATTATTTTTTTATTTTATTTGGAATTCACAATCTATATAAATAAATATAATAAGTGAATAGGATGATGATGTGTGATGATGAATGACGTGATTAGCTGGAAGAGAGAAGCTACCCGGCGGTTACACTCTCGCAGAGTTATTTCCTATAGCTGGAAGTGATCACGGAGCCAACAGCGGCTCAGTCAACGGGGTGGATTATCTGGTATAGTTGTGGAGGCAACATTTTGAACAAGAGAATTAGAGTTGAGGGCAAGAGAGTCATAGAATTTTTTATATTTAGTTTTGACAGCTTCAGATACATATGGGATTTTGAGATCACTATGAAGGGTGGAAATAGAGACTTAGAATGGAGCATCTGTTATCTGCCGGAGTATTTTTGACTGAAAAGACTGAATTTTCTGGGAATTTGAGCGCTTGGTTGAACCCCACAGTTCAAGTCCATAAGTCCACATCGGTTTGAGTATACAGTTGTATATTAGTCGTTTGTGCTCGAGAGGTAGTTTCGATCGTCTTCCTATTAGTCTGAGTAATAACTTATTCCGTTTGTTAAGTTCCAGTCTTTTTAGTTTTGTATGTGGATTCCATGTTAGTCTTTTGTCGATGTACATCCCAAGGTAGCGAACTAAGTTTGTAGGTGAGAGTGGTATTGAGTTGAAGGTTACTGAAGGTGAGGAGGCACGACGCAGAGTAAAGGTGATTTGTTGACATTTTTGTTGGTTGAGTGTAATCCTCCATTTTTTGGCCCAAGATTCTATTTTATTTAAATGATTCCATAAAGTGGAGGCAGTTATGGGATCAGAGCTGGATGGCGGTGTCATCAGCGTAAGTGCAAAGAAGAGTGTTTGTACAGGTTGGTAGATCTGAAGTGAATACAGTATATAGAAGCGGGCCAAGTATACTACCCTGAGGAACTCCGGCGCCGGCCAGTGAGTAGTCAGAGGTAGCAGATCCGCAACTAATCTGAAAGTAGCGGTCAGATAAATAAGACTCGATGAGTAAGTAATAGGTTGATGGTAGGCATTTCTTTAGCTTCCACAGTAATCCTGGATGCCATACCCGATCGAAGGCTTGAGCCACGTCGAGGAAGGCACAGCGGTGCTGTGATGTGACTAATTTAAGATTCAATTTTTACTTTCCCTTCTTTGTATACTAACAAAGAATTGATGGTAAGAGGAAGTTATGGCGATCGTATCAAAATTTCGAAACATTTAATTTTTCACCGGAAATACATGTTTTATGGTTCCTGAATAAGAAAAAAAATATTTTCAGCGAATGGACTCCATGTTTGAACAAAATATCTCAAAAACGAAAAGACGCAAAGAAGCGAATATAATCAATCAACCCCGGAAGTGTGACTTTACTGATTTTTTTGTCCACGATTTTTTCGAACATGATTTCAACGATTTTCTTTCAACTTCGTATAACATGTGCACTCACTTTTATTTTGAAATATTTTTCCCAGAAACATGGATTTTGGGGAGGTTGGGGGAACAGTCCCTTCTAAAGTACCACTTCAATAGAATGTACGGTTTTACCACCTTTATAATATTATTATCTACAGTGGAAGTATTGCTAAATTCTAAATTCTAAATTTAAAGAAAATTGGATAACCGGAAGTTCAACTTTTTTATAGCGTAGATTTTTGAGATTTGGGGAATTTTCTGGAAAATGACCATATCGATTTTCTTTAAACATGTTATCTAATTGCCCAGATATGTATTTTTCTACTAGACTAGTACTACCTGTATGGATAGGTACTTGTCCTCCCACTATCTGCACGTTTGATGTTAGGACAAATGTATAAAATTTAAACTGTAATGAAAATTTCTTATTTTAATATTTAATAGCATTACAATGAAAAAACATTTGAGTTTCTGGATTGAGATCGTGTCAGTGATTTGCTAAAAAAACCGACGTTTCAGCAATGTTGCAATGAGCCTCTCTCTCTTCAGGGTCGATTCTACGTTGGTTTTTTTAGCACAAACCACTAACGCGGTCTCAACCCGGAAACCTTAAGTGTTTTTCATGAAAAGTGGCCGCGGAAACCTGAAAGAGCATTTTAATTATTTAACAGCAATAGGGGAAAATTGGGTGAGTGTTTACACCAGAATTTTTGTTTTTTTTCTTTGATAAAGGCTCTAATAATTATTTTGAAAATATTAACTTTGTACACTTTTAAAGGATCTATAATTTTTATTTAGCACATATTTCCAAATTGATTTTAGAATGTTATAGACGGAATTATGGAATTAAACCAACTTTAAATGCGTTGAAGAAAACAGTTCTGATTTCTGAAGAAAAAACTGGTTAACTGGAAGTTGTATTGCATTTTTTTCTAGCATTCCGCGGCTTTCTTTATTTTCCAACAATGTTCCTAAAGCTAAGCATTCCAACTTATAAATATAAATTATAATAATTTATTTATAAGCCTATCATTTTTACCTTAAAATGAATTTTCGAGGAGTATAAGGACGTAAATCAGCTCAAAGTACAGGGTAATATAAAAAAACATTTCTGAATTTCCAGACATGAACGTCTTCTATTATACAGTGTAATCAAACTAATAAACATATTAACTAATGAAAACAAAAACAAAAATATTAAAAGAAAAAAAAGAATCTTTTGCAAGAAATTGCACGTCAATTCCACCTCCCCCCTCCCACAATATTATAAAGGAATAAATTGCGATAAAATGATTCAATGATTTTTTTTTTTTTCTAAAAGAATCCGCACATAATATAAAATAGCGGTATTACAGTATAATATTACAAGAAACGTGCCGCTTTGAAAGAATAATCTGATAATATAGAAAATGTTCAGGAAAATTACTAGCTTGATTAATAATGTGTTATGGAAACTAATAGGTGTTAATAATAGTTTGCTTATAAACGATTTATTAAGGGAAATATGATAGAAAAAACTTTCCCAACTGATCCAGGAGACAAGAAATTATATACAAGAGTTTTTCTTAAGACGTAAAAAAAGAATTTTTTTATATAAATTTAATTACACGTAGAAACTTACAAAGTTGCAATTTCATATTTTCGTAGTAAGATATAGAATTCTTCAGAAATTCGTAGTTTCAAGATTAGTAACTAGGCTAATCACAACGGGGTTAACTACACTACCGCGAACTTCAATAACTAAGCACATTTATTCGTGAAACAAACGTGTGCAATGAGAGCGCCTTGCAAAGCACTAGCTTATACTATGATACCAAGATATCAGGTAAAATAAGTGCAGATTTGTATCTTACATTAAATTTTACATATTATATTATATTTTTGTTTATTGATCGTAAAACGATCCAACCGTAGTCTACTGGCTAACGGCCGTTATCCGATCATAACAATTTGTGGATTACCTTGCAGGTTTTAACAGTGTTACCCCAAAGTATCATTAGTCAAATTGACAGTCAGCAGTAATTAGTAAAGCAAAGTGTGCTTACTAATTAGTGGAAGTTTGTATTTACGGCGTTCATGTATCGGATAAGCTATTGATTCCATTGTGGGTGTGCTAAATCAACTATGTGCATAAATCAATTACCTATATGCAGAGTATGACGGCTGGAAGGAGGTGATAGGCTGACTGGGCGCCAAGAATTCAAAAAGAAATAGAGATTCAATTTAAACCTTCTGACCGTCTTATTAATACATATAATGTACACAATTTTTAACACTTGTTTACCTGCGACAACATTGTAAGTTTAATAGTGGTGATATGCCTAGCTTAACCCCCTCCCCCCCTGGAATCCCCTAAAATCACTGCTTCCGGAAAATGTTCCAAATATAAGTGGGAAGTCTTTATATGCGTAGTTAGGATGTGAGATTTCAATAATATCATTGGAGCCGAAAACTATTCAGTAAAGAAGGCATTTCCGGCTGATGGAAACCTTAATGTCGGGGCGGCAGTGGTATCTAAACGGAATAACAAATTTGAGCTTCCTACAACATACACACATCAAACACACACACACTCCACTATCCATTTACTAAAAACTTTTTATTCGTACTCATGGGACCTCAAAACATGTGCTTCCAATTGAAAATCTGACACAATCGCAATACTTCCTCTTATAACTCGCAGCAGTAGGAGAAAGTAGAAGATAAAAATATAGAAACAAATATCCCTTCAATCAAAAACTGATACAAAGGAATGTGTAATCCTTCCTTCTAAAACTCACGTAAACGTGAATAATTTAAAAAGCCAATTTATCTATCTATTTCATCGCATATGATAAATTTATTCATAACAGGTTTATGATAAATATCGCCAAAGAAAGGAATGTGTTTCTTGACAGATAGCAATGGGGGGGAACAAAAAAAAAAACTTACAGACGGTCCAAATATTGTCAAACTAAATTTCACATCGTCTTACACACTGTCAGCTTTCAAAACAACATAGATACATCAAAAAAAAAAATTCCTTTCATATTTTTAATAATACAAAAGAATTTATAATGAATATCAATATATATTTTAGATCGATTACTTATTATCGATATTATCTTGATGTGAATAAACGTAACAATATTTCTTACTTTTAGTGACCAGAACTGCAGCGCCCGCTTCTTACCACACTTTCTCCTGGTGATAACGTGGACCTATGGCCCCCGGTCATTTCCTAGATCGACTTCTACGCTACGAACATATCTTTACTTTAACTTACAACCATAACTTATCTTTACAAGCAACCAACTATAATATTTGTTTACTTTTTAAACTTTTTTTTTTATCAAGAATTACGTAAGTTTGCTTATGAATGCAAGTTTTTTCCTTGTATTTGATAACGGAAGTGTTTGCATAGAGAATCAAAATGTTTATGAATACTGTATAGTTTTCTATATTATTGTTGACAATGTTGATAAATGTTTCCTTCTTGTAAAATGGAGGATAAGTGAAGTTTTACAAAATTACCCCCGAGAGAGTTAGGTGGGTTAGTCATCACTTCAGTGATCTTGGCGTCCCTACGAGTATCCCCTAAGCCTTACAATGCAAACAATTCTTTTACACTGATACCTGCCCAGCAACAACAATCAACAATACACTGTCTCAGAGCCTGCCAAAGGTAGTTGTTGATATGTACAAGTACCTAGGTTTAGTGAACCCATAGGCGAACTCTAGCTTACCATCATATCATTAGCATTACACGTTGTACACTTTATAGAGGACTATATTCTAAATACAAACACCCACACCTAAAAGAGACACAATCGATCTTTCACAATCGAGTGGATTTGTCTTTATGGCCAGCCGAACATTTAAAAATTAAAAAAGAAAATGTTAACTATTCACCAATTAAATTCTAATTCTCTTAATGCTTAAGGCAAATTATTCGTATAAGATTTGTGATGCAACACTTCATGATATCGAGCTTCATCCGTAACGGTCAAAAGATGCGAACTCATAAGACTGGAGTTTTTCCACAAAAGCCAAAAGATTTACAGTTGCACAAAGATTAAATTGTATGATACTCCTACCTTTAAAGGAACTCTCCCGTTCAAAACTGGTGAACGCATGTAATATATCTCGACAAGTTTTGATGCAGTGGCTGCGGTCCTTGTTTATGAGAAGTAACAAAATAATAATTACGCAAATGGATTTCTATCTGTATTTGTCTCTCATGTTCGACTGATCTAAACCATGTTAATTGATATTACATTATTTTATTATATAATTATTGTTCTTATTAACCTAGTTTTTGACCACTTCGAGCCCATCATAATTGTTGCTATTACCAGCGCAGCATTATTACTGTACAACACATCACGCATTTTACAATCTGGGTTAAAACTTACCTACCCTCTAGCGAACCCTGATATCGCAATTGTAACTGGAAAAAATTATCTTTCACTACCCGCGTTTCCTACGAAAGCCATAAGGCATTAGGGCACTTCAAACAATCTTGTTCCAGGACCTGCTAAATGAAGTTACATATTGGATTAAAAGAAAGACTTGTAACTAATCAAACTCTGATGTCACCATAAAACGTTTTACGGAGCAGTAAATCAGATGTTGAATCTATTATCTAGGCTAAGCAAGCGATGACAGCGATGGCCTATGTAATAGGACCCGGAAAGCGGAGAGAAACACAAAAATGCCAACCCAGTTACTTGCTAACTAGGCCAGACTAGGGTGGGAGATTGTATATTATATACAGCCGAGGAGCTAGCCCTACAAGAAAAGAATTTTTACAACAGTTTAGGAGTCAATAACGAGTCAGCAACCTTCTACTAACTTTCTCATCACTCAGTCTATATCTCTCGCTATCTAACTACTATTATACTTGTAAAGTCCTTGCAGCTTTGTGTCCCTCTTTCAATATACACTGTTCAGCATTTAAAAAAAAAAAAATATATAATGGATGTGAGAAGAAGAGAGAAATTAGACAGAATGGGTTTAAGACATGAAATAAACTAGAATAAATGCTGAACACTATATAATTAAAGAGAGTCACAAAACTGTAAGGACTTTACAAGTATAATAGAAGTTAGGTAGCGAGAGATATAGACTGAGTGATGAGAAAGGTAGTAGAAGGTTGCAGATATATATACATCACAGACATCTTACATGACTTTAGATTAGATGCAGGAAGCCATAGAAAGCCGAAGATCGTCCACCTTAAAAAGTGCTATATCAGCAGCGGACAGAAAAGAGAATCTATTTAGAAAGAATATGGCGTATCTATAACTCTGAACCTTTCTCCAATTATCAAAAGAAAAAGAGGATAGAGGAAAATTCTAAATTTATTTATTCAGCATAACAGACCAAAGTTGTAAGATAATATATTTTATTAATCTCTGCTGGCGCTGTTAGTTTCCATGTAATAATATATCTTGCCTGAAAGTAAAGCTTAATCGGTTCTCCAGTTCAACTAGGTATAGGTACAGTATTGTTCTAGGACTGTGATAGCAGTTAGAAGAGGAAGGTAAAGTTTATAGTGGTAATGTCTAGTACAGCCATCTGGTTCAGAATTTAGTATTACAGGGAGGGGTTTCCTCTATATGTAGCCCAAACTACACTTCAGATATCAGATATAATTATATATATATATATATAAAAAGAGAGAGAGAGAGATCAATTATAAAACCTTTAGTCCATTTCTCCTTTTTGCGGATGTCAACCACAGTCTACTTCCCTTTTATTATATTACTTTCATAAAGCAGTACTTTTTTTTTATTAAATTCTATTACAGTTAATTCTGAATTTTTATTGTCATATTCTAGCATTTGCTTATTTAAATTAACCCAATTTAATAATTCGTTTTTTTGTTAGGTTTCACTTTTTATATACACATATATTATTTGGCGGAACAATCTTGTTCCAGGACCTGCTAAATGAAGTTTAGCACTTCAGGAGGGGGTGCTACATTCGGTACCAATTAGGCTGAGAAATCCGCGAGACATCAATATCCCTGGGAATGGATTTGGTTGTAAAAACGTTGTTTTGCTAAGAAAAATGTTATTATCAATTTTTTACATTGGTGTGATTATGTTCTGTTATGAATCTCCGCGATTTTTTTTTTCCGAATAAATTTAGGATTTATCTGAATTCAAATAATATAATTATAATGATTTGTGAGAAACACCACAAGTTGCAATATTTCAATTTTAAGCGAGAGATTAAACGGTACCGATATACATGATTATGGTATATAACGATCACTAGGCGGCATTTCTATCAATCAATCCTCCCAAAAAATTGATAATGGCAATTTTTAAGCCTATCGAAAAAAATTTCCCAGAAACGCCAATAAAATTGATCTACTACTTTCGTGGCTCGAAGACATTGACCTCTTTAACTACTCTCTCTCCCAATTCTCTGTCACCAAAGCAACTCGTCTCCATCTTCTTACGCCTAGGTTCCTAATATCCTCTTCGAAGTCATCTAGCCTCCCTTTCTTCCTTGCCCCTCCAACAGTTTCTTAGGGAATCTAGATTACTCCATTCTCACAATATGTCTCCAGACCATCGCAACCTTTCTCTTCTTATCCAATCCACCAAACCTGCTCCAGATACTCCCTTAATTCCTCATTTTCCCTTATCCAACTCTCTTATTGGGTCAAAGATTTTTCCGAGGATCTTCTCTATAAAATTAAATTTTCCGGAAAAACGTATCAAGTAAAAGGTTTAGTTAAAGAAATTCGTTGAAGTCTTTTACTAGAAAAACGTGAAATACTCAGAAAACTATTAAGGAAAGTCGCAGCACTTGCGGTAAACCAAATTTAGAATTGCTTCAAATTTAGAATTTCGGTAATATATATTTAAATTACTTTAATATTACAGAAGTGTAGAAGAACGGTACTCTAAAAATGTACTTAAGAAAGAGGAGATGGCGGAAAGAGTACGCCTTTGGGACACTCTGCCAGGACTGAAGCAGGTCTAAGGCCTGTCTGGGAGGTTATAACCAGAAACGATCGAAGGCCTGCGTCAGTCTGAGTAAAAAATAAGGTCCGTAATCTAGCGGTTTTCCTCACGGAGCACAGCAGACTAAGGGGCCACCTGAGAAAGATAGGCCTAGAAGATTAGATAGATTCTGTGGAGAGATGGAGGGAACTCCAATATCTCACCACACAGACTGCGAGGCCATCATTCAAAGAAGATTCAGAAGATTCCTAGGCTATTACCAGGTAGTGGAAGGGAAATACCCTCCCTACAACCCTCCAAGATTTTAAGATTCCTTAGGGAGCTCCTCTTGGAGGGGGGCTATAGATGAGTAAGTCTCACCCATGGCACCCACGGGGGCACAACAGACCACTAGGTAGTCTATGGACTGAAATCTCTCTACCAAAAAAATTTCTTTTTTCAGATGTTATAATGAAATTTTCATGTTTTTGCGAAATGTACACCTGTTGATAATCTTGACGATTCAGAAACGCTATGTGCACTAAATTTGATTCAGTTAATTTTTCCATTATGCTAATTCTGCGAAAACAATACTTACAGAATATCTAGGCTAAAAATGCTGAACTATTGGTGTAGAGAAGTTTCAGTCGGACCAATAAAAGAAAAAGGGAAAGTGAAAAAAATTACTCACAATCTATTATTAATATTAGCAAAGAATGAATGAAAGAAACCCTGCCAAAATCACTATGGTAAAAATCCCAATATGACTAACGAAACAATTCAAAGTGTTAAAAAAAGAAAATCGATGGTAATACGAATGTATTGATTAGAAAGGTTGTGTTAGAAATAAGGTTTAAAGGTGGGGGCTCGGTGTAGCGCGTGATTTTTTTGCATATTGTATGTAATAAAATATGTTCTATTGTTTTTTATACTGTGTGCGTAATTAATTATGTGTCGATAATTAAAACTAAATTTGACTGTACAACTTTCCAAGACCGAATCTTGTTTTACTGCTATAATATAGTTCTTACAATTTATTTTTTGAAACTAGTGTGTTTGTTTACATTCGTTCAATTCCCTTGGGTTCAATCTATTTAAAAACGTTAATAAACCATTAAATAGTAATAGTTACTTTTTTTAATTTTATCACCTACAAAAGTTAATTGCCCTGTTTTGCTATGGCTGTAGTTGAAATTAATTATGAAGATATATAAAATTAAATTAAAAAAAAAAAAATGAATAATATAAATTAATGGAAGTATGGAGAGGAAAAATATGTAATATAAACAATATAATAAACGATATAATTGCCCAATGAAGTTTTATAATGCGACTCAGTGTAATTAAACCTATTAAGAATAAATAAATAAGAAATAAACATTAAAACTATTTAATAATAACGAATGGCTGCCACATTAGATGTGTGTCCCTCCGTTTTTTTCCCATCTACATTATTAAGAACTTAATTAATTTTAGAGCTGAATACAGAGGAGCATCTTTATTATAGAACATATTACACAGACAGACATACTGACACATCGCGCTGTTGTAATGCTCACAGATATGATTTAGTTATTACGGGTCCTTTTTTTTAAATAAAAAAAAAAGAGATAAAATAGCCCCCCCCCCATGGATAATAAAATCTTATTTCATTCTGAACTAATTTCACGGTACCCCGCCCCTCTCAACTTTGGGGATCAGATGAGGTAGATGAACACAATTAATTTTCATTCGTCCAATCTCTAACAACTTTTAAGATAATTGAACTAACTGAAGTCTCCTCGCACACCCGCCGCTCTGGCCTAAAAATAAAACCTACATTTTATATATATATATAAAATTAAAGGCTAAAAACCAGGATTATTAAGAACTGGTGTTAAGCGGCCAACAACATTCGTTCTTATCAAGATCACTTCCGTTAATAAAGATTTCCGGCCTAGTTTCTGTACATCAACCTCGTAAAAACTTCATATTAATGAAATTATTCTGTCCAGCTTCCAGTCTTTCCAGTTTAAGTGAAAAATAAAAAACTAGGGATCGGTTTCAATAGGAAGTTGCGGGGGACTTTTTCGAAATTATGAAGTAAACTGTGGATGAGACTATTCGGGTCCCATTGTGTCCCATTGTCAGTTTGTTTTTACTCTTGCTTTTCACCAAGTTTTCAAAGGAAATAAATATTCGTTTTGAGGTTTTGAAATCACATTTTTAGAACATGTTGTGTGTGTGTGAAAAAAGCATAGCACAAACACGAAACAACGCTGCGAGTTCAAACTTGATATTCCGTTTAGGTATCACCAGAGGAATGACAGGAAGTTAGTTATCTGTCAAAAGTCCTCACCGGATTAACCACTTTACCTTTGAAAGATTTTTTCCGATTTTCAAAAAAAAAAATAGCTCCAACGATTTTCTTTAAACTTTGAGTATACTACAAACATTCAATAATTTTTTTTTTGTAATATTTTTGTGGGAAAATTAGTTAATGGCGGGTTTTGGAGAAGGAGTGGGGGTTACGATTACCTCTAAAATGTTATTTTAGTTTAAAATCATCTACTTAATATTAATTAGCATTAAATGTGTTACCAGACTTCTGAGTTTGAAGGAAATCGGCGTCCGAAATGTGTGACTTTCTTGAACAGTTTCTTTTTAACTTTTCTGAGAGCTTCTCCATAAAGACACTATCTGTTTTCATTGGACATGATACATTAACTGTACGAGATACGTACATACTGGGACCAATCACTTCAGTTTGCAACTTTTTTGCTGCTTCTTGGGAGCTGGAAGGTAACACACTTCCTTCGAAATAGTTTTTTTATTCAATTTAGATTTTCTCCCATTGATATTAATAACATTAAAGACAAACTAAACGTCAAGCAAAAATCCGTATAAGTGTTACTCATCAGACAATTTCCGTGGTCGCCTGGTTAGCCGCACTACGATTCAGTAAAGTAAGTTATATGTAAAGATTTCAAGTTTCACTATCTAAGATTCGTGTCTGTATATGTTTGAAATATGCCCAGAAGAGAATGGAGGGGAAGACGAGAAAAGGGAATTCTTCACATATTCGCCATTTTCGTTAAGGTTCTTTCGGATCCCGGGAATCCGCCGGGGCTGCAGAGTGTCAACGTGAGACTGTTAACGTTCATCAACTTAAATGGTTAAATGGTCCAAAACATTTGTGACACTGAGCACCACCGTTCCAAACAGCTAGCTAACAGTCACTGCTGAGTGAATTCCTAATTTACTATGGTTGGCGTTTTTATTATTTAAAACGAAGTAACAAATACTGGTAACTAATTGGAATTTTTGATTCAAACAGTAGAGGGCAGGACCTCTGTGTGTAGCCCCCTCTGGGCTAGCTAGTCTGCCCTACTCTCGCTCTAATTCAAAACTCTATACAAACCACTACTCGCTCGTGCGCCCTTCCTAAATAACTCAAAATTCAAACATAAATAGTTTTTATATAAAGAAAGAAATAAACTATATTATTCTAATTTAATTTATAATGAGTACAATAAACCCAATTAAACCAAATAAATAGCTATCTAGTATTGTGTGCAAAAACACACCCCCTCCAGAGGGGCAAGATCTTCAGAAGATTTAGAAAATACATCAACAACTATTGAATTTAATATTAACAAATTTTTCATACATAATACCAGAAAAAAAGACTCAACTCAATCAAAGTTAGCTAGTTTTTTTTTTTTTTTTAGATTTAAGGCGCGTCAGCATCTATGGTCATTGGCGCCGGGAGCCTTCTCAGTGCATTGCCGGCCTACGGAAAGTTTTCTCTCGTTACAGACAGTACTGTCCAGCGCGGACAGTGAGCTGTAGAGGCTCCTAGGAAGAAGAAATCTAAGGGCAGCACAGCAGGACTCGAACCTGGGAGTCCAGTATGCTAACCACCGCTAATTAGTCTGAAGATCTTAAAAAAAAAATTAAAAAAACATGGCCGCAACATCCAGTATTTAGGACCTGGAGAAGTTTTAATCCGACCAATGCACGAAATAATAATCTAGGAAAAGCGTTCAAATTTAATGGCGGTCAAAGAAAAATTCTTTTTAAAAGATGACTTGGCATAATATTTATCACCACAGCTTTGCCTTAAAAGACCTACCCATCTTTGAAGTGCATACCCTAGATACTTGGAAAACAGAATTAGTCTGGTTTCTACGAAATTCAGAATCCTAAGCAAATATCCGATATGGAGTTAGATTTGTAAAAGAAGAAGTAATAAAAGAATGAGAGTGATGACATGTATGAAGCAAATGTTTAGCTAAGAACACTGCGGACTCAGAGACAAACAGAAACTCAAACAGTTGGTATTAAGAGAGTAGTCACCTCTACAACAGAGTATAGAGAGAAGAGTAAGCTATGTACTTGCTGTTTGTCCCATACAGCAAGTTGGCTTGAATTATTGAACATCACGCCGCCATATACTTACTTCACTTTCCTTCAACTATTCAAACATGTTGACTTGATTAAAGTGTTCATTAAGGATTAAACGAACTGTTAGTGTTCAAGTTAGAGAAGTTCAGTACCCAATGAATAAAGTTTCTTTTTTTTTTTCCTTCCTCTTAAATCAATTTGTTTTATCAAACTAAGTTCATTAAAGAAAAGAGATTTGAGAGGGAGGGGGAGATTATATATATACTTGTTTTATTAAAACAAGTATCATTTAAAAACATTACAAAACATAATTAAAGCGATTTCATAGAAAAAGGTAAGGGTGTCCATATTAATTTCCACGTGTGTTTCTTTTTAGCTAATTATAAGACTTGATAGTTAAATATGGGTGAAATATGGAAAGCGTGCAACAGACCAAGCCTAGGCAAGTCTCATTAGTAGAAGTGCTCTTACTAAGAACTATATATAAATCACAACATCGCTCTCACTCCCTTCACCCACACACACACACACACAAACAATTTCTGTTCAACATAGCGCCACAACTACAGATTTCCTAACATTCCACTTCCCACCCCATTCCCTTCCGCCACCCACTAATCCTACACGACTATTTTTGTTTAATGTACATAACTACTAGAGATTTAAAATCTTTTTACCAACAACAAACTATTAATAACTAACCGTGAACTTTAATATAATATTGTCAATGAATGAATTTCATAAATTGATACTAAAAATAATTCCTTGCTTACTTTCTTTCTTCCAACTATTTGGTGCCAGCTAAAAATCTTGGAAATCCTAACTAACTCCAAAAATACTAGTTCTATAAGCTACTGAATACGAACAACATTTTTTTCCTTTTTTTCCCCCCATTTCGGTATCATACATAAGAAGACCTATCAGGAAGAATTTTTGTTAAAATTCCTTTCCCAGAAGTACTAGTTCACTGGTTTAGTTCTTTGGTTTTCCAAGATATTCACAAAAAGTTGGTTCCAAAAGATTTACTTTTTAAACTTTTTTTACAAAGATTAAACACACTTTTAAGTATTTAATAAAAAAGCTTAATTAAGGCTACTTGGAGCGACGAGATAAACGGAAGGTACCTAGACACAATTATGGAAAATACTACTATTAATGTTGAAATAAATAAAAATAAATTAATTAATTTCATTTATAATATAATAAATAAAAGTAAATAATTTACATAATATTAATTTACAACGGTTAAACATAACTTTACTTAAACTTCTTTAAACAAAGTTGTAAAATGTAAATATAATGATAGCCGACTTTATAAATTAACTTTGTGTTTGTATTTCTAAAGAGATTTAATTTTAGACAAATATTTAATCATCTCCTTATTTCTGTATTTCTAATTTTAACACCAAAATTTATTTTATTTACTAACAGGATGATATCATTTATTAGTCTTGTGAAATTAGAGTTGAGATTTGAACCAAGAGATTAATTTATTACATTGGCAATTGCAATCATTTTTCTAATTTAAGTTTTAATAGATTACTGGAAAATAACCAAAAATTTGATGTGACAAAGCTTGAATTAAATTAAATTATGCACAATGTCAGCGGATGATTCCATTAATTAAAAAAAATCTGGTTTAAAACACTCACACAACTTTCTCTTACACCAGTTCTCAAAATTATAATTGACAAATTTTATGTTTGTGTACCAAATTTAATGAAATTCGACGAAAACTGAAAAAAACTGTTCAGTAAAAGCGCACTTCCGGTTTACTAATTTTCTTGAAACTCGGAATTTTGGCCATCCATTTATTTCTAATTAATTTTGTTTGGATGATAGAATGTATAATTCAACTAGGTAGCTCTTAGAGGAAAAATTATTACCACACCCCTCCCCCAAAGGGCCATTTAATGAATTTTCCTAGAGAAATGTTATAATAAAAGTTGTAGAGTATGTAGTTTTTAGGTTATATATACGTTTCAAAAAATCGTCCGAAGCCATTTTGAGAAAATCGCGAAAAAGTGGAAAAATCATTTAGTAAAGTGGTAAAGTAAACGCACTTCCGGTTATCCGATTTTTTCAAACTCGGAATTGAACAAAATATTTAATCTAATTAACATTATTTAGATGATAAATTGTTTAATAAACTGAAATAGCACTTTAGATGAAAACCTAACCCCACCCCTCCCCCAAATGAATTTTTCCAGAAAAATATTTCAAATAAAAGATGTAGCTCTTTGTATGTGTAGTTGATATACCAAGTTTGAAGAAAATCGTCGGAGCCATTTTTGAGAAAAATGAAAAAAAGTAAATAAAAAAAACTAACAAGTAAAGTGATACTTCCGGTTGAGGAATTTTGACAGATGACCCACTGTCAGATGCCATGGTGATACCTAAACGGAATATAAAGTTTCAACTTTCTACGGTTTTTCGTTTTCGAGCTATGCTATTCACACACACACACACACACACACACACACACACACACACACAGACCATTTGCTAAAAACCACATTTTTGGATCCAGGGGACCTCAAAACGTATATTTCCGCTGAAAACTCGATTCCGAAAATTTGACTTGATTACAATACTTCCTCTTACTAGAAGTAAGAGAAAGTAATAATATATCAAATGGACATTAATAAACCTACGAATACAAATATTATATTGAAATAATTATGCAATAAAAAACAACACTTAGTTTTTTCTCTATCCGCTCATTAAGATTGTAATCATTTAAGTATCTCGTAATAACATACACATACATATACAATATTCAGAGATAGACCTGTTTTGAATATCAGTAGAAAATCCCAAATTATTGGAATATTAATAATGGCGGCGGAGAAAGTTGTTTTCCAACATTCCTAAGTGTTTTTCACTTCTTATTCATAAATTTATTTAGACGTCACTGTTTTGATGAAACTGATGACGTATGGTGTGAACCGTTGTGACCTTTTCTCTGACTAGGATAGTTATTTTTAAATTACATTACTAGATTGATCATGATTTCTTATTATTCTTCATAACTTATTTAAAATTTTACTTTTCTATTTTCTATATGACATACTATGATAAACATATTATATACTCGTAACTCGTAAATTGGAGAATATCTGAGAGAATACCAGTAGAAAAAATGCTGGGTGTTTTTCTCTCAGCTTTTTTTTTTTAGAAGTATTGTGATCATATCAGATTTTTCGAAGTTGAGTTTTCACCGGAAATACATGTTTTGAGGTCCCCTGAGTCCAAAAAAGTGGTTTTTAGAAAAAAATGTGTGTATTTGAAAAGAATATCTCAAAAATGAAAAGTTGCAGGAAGCTCAAACTTGGTCTTCCATGGCTTAGGTATTGCCATAACAGCCGCGAAGATATCAGGCAAAATCCATCAACCGGAAGTGCCACTTTACTGAATTTTTTTTCAGTTTTTCATGATTTTCTCAAAAACAGCTGCAACGATTTTCTTTAAACTTAATATATCAACTACACATGCAAAGAGCTAGAACGTTTATTTGGAATCATTTATCCGGGAAACTGCATCTAAGGGCACATTGGGTGGGGGGTATAGTTTCCTCTAAAGTGCTATTTTAGTTCAACAATGTGCTATACAATTGTGCCAACTAAATAATATTAAAAATTAGTATTATATAAGTTGCCAAAAATTCCCAGTTTGCAGAAAATCGGTTGAGCGGAAGTGCGACTTTATTGATTAGGTTTTTCAGTGTTTTTTTGTGTGTGATTTTCTCCACAAAAATGCCGACAGTTTTAAACATTAATAAGAATGGTAAGTGTGACGAAAATTCGTCATTTCACAATAAGAGAAAGTCGTGTGAGTGTTTCACACTAGATTTTTTTAGTTTAGGTTTATTTTTTCTTTTTTTATCAATAACAGGGAGGTCCGCCTACCGTCGTCCTGCATGGCACTGAGATGTTCAATATTCAATTTTTTCTATAAACGTTTCAGTAATTTAGAAGGTAAAAAATAGTTTAGAAACCGCGTAAATTATTATTACATTAACTTTATTGACAATTATTTACAATTTGTACTGAATTCATAGAATAGAGAGTTTTTTTTTGTGAATTATTTCATTTTCATTGCTAAACAAGCTTTTCGTATTTTTTAAGCGGAAATAGTTTGAAAAAGTACTTCCTAAAGATATCTTATCACTTTACAGTACTTTCATGCGTGAATGCTCATTTATAAAACACACAATGATAAAATTTCATAATTTCAGTTAATTGGTTCTAAAGTAATTTAAACATTTTGAAATATTCATTACCGGAAGTTAATTTTACGAAGGAAGTATTAAAAAAAAAAAAAAAAAAATTGAACAAATTAGATTAGGCAGAATCACAAGTTACAGCTTCCTCTAAAAGATTTTAGGATTACAATAAAATCAATTTACACATAAAAATCTGCCTAATAAAAGTTATAGTTTATCAGAGACATTTTTCGTGATAGCGTGCTTCATTTTGTGGTCATCGACCGGTTTCGGGCGTCCGCCCATCTTCAGGATGCGTTGTTTGTCAGACAGTGTGATAACAAAGACTTGCACAGAGCAAATTCAGTTTACACACTCCAGTTCTTCAGAGAAATGCTCTGTTGAATTCCTCTGTTGAATGAGCTCTTCCCGGCCACAGAAGGATTCATACCCCACAAAGGGGGTTAAGAAGATTACTGCGCCTTTCTGTACAGAAGGAGTGTATAAACTGAATTTGCTCTGTGCAAGTCTGTGTTATCATTATCACACTGTCTGACAAATGCATCCTTCAAGATGGGCGAACGCCCGAAACCGTCGATGACCACAAAATGAAGTAGGCTATCACGAAAAATGTATCTGATGCTTTTCAGCTCTGCGGAACCAACCACCACCACAACTATTTATTAATATTTTTTTACTTTATTAATATTTTTACAAAATACAAAGTATATTGTCATCCATATATCGGATTTATTCGACATTACTCGTATCAAATCAATATTTTTCAATGATATTCATAAATTTTACGTCTCATTTTGTCAAAATTTGCTGCATTAAAGCTTGATTAAGAAAAAATAATGCACTAATCAAGAAAATAATAGAACCTTCAGAGGAATTCAACAGAACATTTGTCTGACGAACTGGAGTGTGTAAACTGAATTTTTGCTCTGTGCAAGTCTGTGCTTATATCACACTGTCAGACAAACGCATCCTTGAAGATGGGCGAACACCCGAAACCGGTCGATGACCACAAAATGAAGCAGGCTATCACGGAAAATGTCCGGTGAAATTTCATGGATGCTTTCCAGCTCTGCGGAACCATCCACCATAACAATCATAGTTTATGGTTTTGCTTACAAAAAAGTAAGCAAAATTTCAATGAAAATTCGATTATAACTGTTTTCGAGAAATATCGACTAAGTGAAAACCAAAAATTACTCGGTTTAGTTTTTTGTTTTTTTTTTTAGTTTAGTTGACCAAATTTGAAGAAAATCTTCTTGTCGAGACCGCTCTAGATAATTATGAAGTCTTTGCCAATTTTGATTTGAAAGTTATGTTGTCAATTTTAGACTTTTGTTGTAGTAAATTCTGTGACGGCATTTTGTAATGATTTAAGTCTATTAATTTAGTACGGTATATGATTATATATATAATATGATATGATTTTTAAATTAGTTTATTAATTTCGGTAACCTCTAGTAAGAGAAAATAATACTAAGTTCGTGGCGGTATGGCCAAGGCAGTCAATGTATATTGCGATCGTGTCAAATATTCGAAATTATGCGATCGTGTCAAATATTCGAATTCACCGGAAATACATGTTTTGACGTCCCCTGAGTTCGAAAGAATTGTTTTTAGTGAATGATGAAACCATCTACACACATAAATGTCAATCACTTTTATTTGAAAGGCTTTCCTTTAAAGTACAACCTTCAATACAATGTATAGTTCTAGCACATGTAAAATTTAAATATCCATTAGAAAGCATTGCAGTAATTTGAAGATAATCGGCTAACCAGAAGGGCGACTTTATGGAACAGTTTTTTTAAGATTTTTTTTTTAGTTTTCTCGAAACTGGGGCTATGACGAGTTACTTTAAACATGGAATGCTAACTGCACACATATGAACCTAACACTTTTTATTGAAACATTTTTCCAAAAGCTAAATTTCGAATGTTACATGAGGGGTTGTGGTTGAATCTTTATGAGCACATTATTCTGGTATACAATATAATCACTTCTCGATCTGTTTGGTTTGATAGATTGGTATTTGTACCCCACCACTTCCATATTTATGTTATTAGGATAATTGAGTGAAATTTGAAGGTTAAAGAAAATCTGTCATTTTATATATAATTTTATTAACTTGATTAAGAGAAAGTCGTGTGAGTGATTCACACCGTAATTTGTTTTCAACTCACTAGTGTGATATGCATTAACTGAGATCTCAAGATCGGTGTTTTAGTCAGAAGTGGGTCGCTGGGATACTTGTAAAAAAAAACAAAAAAACAGGTCGGGACAAACCCCAGGGGCAAAGACAAATTAAAATACAGAAATAATTTTTGAAACTGAACAAAAAATATCCACACTAAAAACACGCAGTATTTTTGTATGTAGTAGAAAATTGAAGAGAAATTGTAGCATACGGGGGGGCTGTATGCTGGGGAAATATATGAAGAAAGAAAGTGGATCCTCTGGGTAAGACGAAGAATGGCGATGGTGGTGGTGGTAAATTGTTAAATATTCTGTGAGGGGTTGTGAGTGTGGGCCAGATGGGATCAATGGTGTGTCGGTGTTCTGCAACAGATGTGCCAACCTTCTTCATTCTCTACATAGTGTGCTCCTGGCTAGATCAATCTAGTCCTCCATCCTCCGTTACACTATATCTTACTAACCAGCAGCCGACATTCTCTTATTTCCATCACCATATGTAGACCAGCTACCAGTTATTCTATATGCCAAATAGTTCACCAAATCATCATCTGTTAACCCCACACTTTATTAAAATATCACGGAATTTATAATCATGAAAAATCTAGTAAGAAACATTGACACGAATTTACACAGCACTGCTTTATTTACATACTTATACCGCTATTATCGACTTACAAATTTTACATATTACCGGAAATGCACATCGTGTATCGGAAAAAATAATTAGGCAAAAAAGGCGTACTTCTGGTAGACCGATTTTCTTCAAACTTGTAATTCTGACTACACATTAAATTCTTATTAATATTATATAAACAATAGAATCATATAATATACTTGAAAAGCACTTTAGAGCAAAGCCTAACGTCACGCCCCTGTACAATAAAAAAAATATACTGAAATAAAAATGTATATTGAGTGGACTGTATATAATACAATAATTGGTGAACAAATGGGGAATTTAAAAAAAAATTTATAATGTGGAAAAAATGAATAAATAAATTAAATTTCAAAATCGGGAGCAAATAGTAATTTTTCCTATTGTGGCCACTGCACAAGCAACTGGACCAAGATCAAAAGGGATCAATTTAATATATTCATTATCACTCTCAAGAAGCCAAAGAAAAGGAGCTTCCTTAAAACGCAGAATCCCTGGTTGCCATGTTGGAAGACCCATGTGTCCTTAGCCCATATCGGGGAAAAGAAGAGAGGAAAAATAGGAATAAGGAAACAATTCTTATGTGCCTCCAACTCTTGAGCCTTCAACAATACACTGCCACTTCGCTAATGATCGTAGATAATAATTGAAAGGGGTCCAAGAAGCTGCACGGCAGGAAATTCAATCGGAAGTAACAAACTTGTGCTTGCACAATGAGCCAGAGCAGGCCAGGAGAACCATAATAACTCAGTCAACAAAAGGACCAGTTTATTGATACTACCCAGGAAAACTAGAAGTGACAAACTTAGGTTTTCACAATTAAGGTTTGAATCGAACTGGTATGAATTGTATAGACAGATTTACTACTACGAGTGCTGCATTACAACTTACTCGAACAGTAAGTATGTAGTATTACATTGCGACTACTGGTGAGGAAGATAATGCATAGGTTATCCCCTCTCTACACCTAAGACACAGCCTTACAGATTAGTATTTTTTTTTTCAAGAACGTACAAAGCCCCCACAGAAATAAAATTATTGTGCAATGTTGGCGGCCAATTCAAATTTATATTAAATACCGAATACCGCCCCCTACCATGGAAACCCCTTAATAAACTCACTTTCCTATTTAAAAAATGTTTCAAATCAAAGTTGTTACTCTTTTTATGATTATTTGATAGACCAAGTTTAAAGAAAATTGTTGGAAGCCGTTCCCGAGAAAATCGCAAAAAAAACTGAATGAAAAACAAGTTTCAGCTTTCACTTTTATTTAAAACATTTATAAAAAAAAAAATTTTGCTAGTTCAGCAGCAGTTGCAGTTAAAGTGCAAGTATTGTATGGTGTTGGTACAATGTTATTGACGATCTCTTCTGGACTACAATATAATCGCCTCTATACTTGTCCGCCCCCAGCCACAACCGCCATTTCGTATTTTTCCTGGGATAAATGAATAAAATTTGAAGTTTAAAGAAAATTTGCCGCCTTATGTACAATTGTATTAGCAGCAATAAAGAGAATGTCATGCGAGTGTTTCACACCAGATATTCCATTTCATCCTCTACAAATATTTATTAAATAAACAGTAATACCAATAATACGTTATTGAAATAAAATAAAGAAGTTAATAAAAAAAAAAAATTATTTACTGTTTAAATATTCTCCGCCAACTTCCCAAAAAAGCTCTAGTTCTCCTTACTAATATCTTCAATTCAGTTTCTCAGAACCACTTACTTCCCCAATCAGTGGAAATTTTCCAAAATCAAAATGATACCGAAACCCAAAAAACCTCATCACCTACCTACTTCCTACCGTCCCATCAGTCTATTACCCATAACTGGAAAAATTCTAGAAAAACTCTTGTTGAAGCGGATCTTACCCATCATAGAATCTGCTAACATAATTCCTGTGCACCAATTTGGATTCAGGCGACACCATTCCACAATCCAACAATGCCATCGCGTTGTGGATGCCATCGCTTCCTTCCTTGAGCGGAAGGAGACCTGTTCGGCTGATTTCCTCGATGTAAGGCAAGTCTCTGATCGAGTAAGGCATGCCGGACTGCTCTGGAAGCTCAAGGGCGTCCTTCCTTTCACTTATTATCTAATCTAATCATCAAATCTTACCTGTCCGACCGCCACTTTCAAGTGTCGGTAGGTTCTTCCCAATCTCCCTTCCAACCTGACAAGCTGGTGTTCCACAATGCAGCATCCTAGGACCTTTATTATACACAGTATACACTGCTGACATCCCAACCCACCCTGAAACAGTTATTTCTTCCCTCGCAGGCGATACAGCCATCCTTTCTACCCATATTGACCCAGTAATATCTCATAGACAGCTATAGAACCATCTATCATCTCTTGAAACATGGTTCAAAACTTGCGAGAGTCAAACTAAACGAAAACAAATGCCAACATGTCATTACCCTTCGACACATTACCTCTCCACGTATATACTATAACAGTATCCCATTACCTCCTGCTGATGTTGTCCGCTATCTTAGGCTTTACATTGACAAACGACTTACATGGAACCCACATACACGATTCAAAAGAAAAGAACTGAAAATACGATTCAGACTACTCAAAAGAATTCTGGACAACAGATCGAAACTCACACTACAGAATAAAAGACTCATCTATATAGATAGCCATCTTAAAACCTGTTTGGGCCTACGGAATTGAACTGTGGGTTTCAACTAAGCGTTCCAACCTTCAACGTATCCAGTCCCTGCAATCTAAAATCCTTAAAACCATTGTCAACGCTCCCTACTATGTCTCTAACAAAGCAATCCACACTGACTTAGACATACCCTTCCTACAAGACGTTATCAAAGCACGATACATAAATTCCACATGTCCTTATCCTCTCATCACAATCCTCTTGTCCATCGTCCCGAACCCTCCCTGACAATCCTTCCCGACGCCTGAAATGTCAATGGCCACGAGACTTGCTCACAGAAGATCACAGACGGAAACAGAACATAGAAGATTGTGAACAACAAGAACACAGAAGATAACGAACATTAACAATAACTATTAGGAGTGCTACCACTGGGTAGTTTCTCCTCTCCTTTTTATAATTGCTCACACATATTTACTTATGGCAACTATGCTGTTGTAAATAATACAAAAAAAAAAACCTGTTTAAATAATCCTAACTATTATGAATACAATAAAGTTAATAGGTAGTGGTCAAAACAAAATCGTGTTTGACATATCATTTTCAAATTATATGATGATAATAATAATACTTGAACTATTATAGTTAACGTAAAATAAAACTGAACAAAATATTCAATAGAAAGTTCTATAATTTATAGAAAATCTTTGTGTAACAGAGATAGATGATGATAATGATGTTGTAGAAAGATGACAAGGAACATCATCTGTCCTTGACAGACAATATACAATCAAAAGGAACAAACACTAAACTGAGACATAGTCGGAAAGACAGATAGACATATCTACAGACATAACAAAGAAAAGAGTTATAATATTGTTGTTATTGTAGTTACTTACTCTGATAGTAGATTTGTCTACATTATAATTATGATACTATTGATATCTAAACATAGGACATATTACCATACCCCACTCATATAGAGAGAGAGAACATTCTCTTTAAGTTGACAAAATTATATATATAGATAGGTTTTTACTGAAATCATCAACTGCTACTAACTACTATTACTATTACCGATGAATAATTATCTTACTAATAACATGATTGATGTAAAGTTAACTTTTGTTGTTTATAAATAATAACATCAATCATCTTTCTCTCTCACTTCCTTACTCTATCTCTCTCAACAGCTTGATTTATTGTTAATGAGTTTTTAGGCAGTCAATCTACTTAACATTTCAGTTAAAAAACGCTAAGAAATCGCAGTTATTCTAAAAAAAAACTACCTTCCAGAAAGATTAAATTCTACCAAAAATAAATTATTTTCCAAATGATTAACTGCAGAATGAATCATTCACTGAGAGTTTTAAAAAAATCTAGTGCAGGAAACATTACATTTGTAGTGGAAACAAATAGAATCATAACCCTACCACCACTATTTTGTTGCGTCCCTGACATGTCCTCGTGTGCCATCACCAAATCACTACATACACCTTAACAATCACCGTCAATGTCACTGACGTTACCACTCTAACCAAAAAATCTCGCCCAAATTCCCAAGAAAGGGGGGGTACCCAAAATGTGCATATTAAAGGCAGCAGTGTCGAGAGAACATAATTTGCGAAAACAGTTTAAAAACAAGAGAAGAATTCAAGAAGTTTCGCAAGTGTAATTTCTATATCTAAAGTATTGTGCAAATCTCAGTATCCCACCTTTCAAATTTACAAATCTTTATCTCATATTGACCGCCGGTGTAAACCATTCAGACGACTACATTCTAGATACTCTAAGCAGCCAGACATAATACTTCTACTAGGTCTCATTAGATCACTCTACATCTCTAGCGTCTATCTTCTTCAATGAGTGCCCCGTATCCGGTAGCGAACGTTGGCAACGGTGATGCATAATAATTGTACTTTGTCGGCAGCTATTCCAAATAATCATTTCGTTGACATGTTCTACTACCGAAGATTTTTCAACCAAGATATTCTTCTTCTTCCGTGATTTCTTATAAATTCTAGGCATAAAAGCTTGTATTTTCTGGATGTCTAAATATTCAAGTTTCCTTGTTTCAACTATTTTAACAATCTCAGTATCTTTATCCTGTCTTTTTAATACATCTTCATTTGCACTTTATCTTTTCAAACTTATATTTAGCATTCTTCTAATAACCCAAATTTCAAAGGTTTCTAAATTTTTAATCGATGCCCATATTCAGATAATGCCCATGATTCGACATCATAGAGAAGAACTACAAAATACGACCACTATTTTTCTTAGAAGCGAACTTAAATTATGGTCTCATGAAACTTTCCTTCATTTTGAGAAATGCCATTCTGGCCGGTTCCATTCTACATCATCTCGCTGGGGAATGATCCTAAACGTCATTTATTTAATTCGCATACAAAGATACGTAATTTTCGGTACTTATTATCAACGAGTTGACCAACACCATTTGCACACTATGTCTAATGTTTAAGATTCAAATTCTACTATCAGATTGATTCATTCAAAACGTCATTATGGCGACCAACACCATCACCAAAAAATGCTTTTAAGGCCGCCTACATTCACCATCAAAACCTAGCAGCTAACGCAATAAAAAATTAAAGAAGCTAAAAAAAAAATTTAATCCATTTTAATGCAAAGCTATTAAAGATAATTTACTATATTAAAGTCTAACCCTGGCTTAATAGAATTCAAGAATGAATGAAAACGAGACATACATTTTTATTTCGTTTAAATAATTATGCAGTTAATGTGTCAAGAATTGTTAAATAGTCATTCGTCCACTTAAGTAATCTTACAAACCTACTTTATATATATACTGATTGTTAAAATATGGAGGCCGCTTGCAGTCCAACCATAGCAATAAACTCATTACGTCACTTTCAATAATGTAAATTACATGATGACAAAATGTTGAAAATATGAAACAGCTGATCAAAATCGTTGTTATTAACAATATAATTATATACTACGTATTGCAAGAATTTTGTTGAAAAAGATATTTGCTCTTAATTAATTATTATCCCTCTTAACTTTGACTAAATGAAATTTTAACGTCGAAAATTAGAATTTTTTTTTTCTACTACGCTTGTGAAGGGGAGGCGGGGTGTGCCATTCGGGATCGCGCTGCCCAGTAAAGTTTGGACATTGTTGTCCACTTGTCCATGTTCGTGCTTAAAGAATTTCTTATGTCTAGAAGTGCGGAACATGTGCCATAGGGAAAGATTCTCTTCGCAGAAGCATAAGGTAGAGAGTATTCAGGTTGAAGGGTCCTGATGCACTCTTGGCAAGTTTATCAGCTTCCTCGTTGCCAACTAATCCACAATCAGAAGGGAACCATTGAAAAGCCTGACTGCTCCAGTTTGGATAAAGCCCGGCGGCAATTTGAAACGGCAAATGACTCTGTTCTCTTTTTGCAAGTAATCGCTTGTATAGCGGCCTTCGAGTCAATAAAAAGTGCGATTTTACTCTCCGCCATGATTTCTATCGCTCTCAAAGCCTCGTAGATGGCGCCAAACTCGCCATCAAAATTCGTGGCTTCCCTAACTACAGGAATGGTAAACTGGAGGGAGGATGAATAGACTCCAGCACCAGCGTTCTTTCTTGCTTCATGGGCGGAACCATCAGTAAACACGTACAACCAAGGAGGTGAAGGCGAAAACGAGAAATAAATCAATCAGTAAACATTTCAATTCTTTAAATATCCACAGGGTGGAACTGTAACGCTTGTTAATATAATAACAACTATAAGGAAATTTTATTTAAATGACTGAACACTGAACCACAAATTCCATGAAAAGAGAACTTTAGAATGAAGAGAATAAAAAAAAAATAATAAAAAACATTTGTGGCCCGGCTACATTTCGGCAAAACATTTCTACAATAGTATATAGAAATGCTGGCTTGAAGTCAAAATAAAGGATAAATACTGCGGACAAATTTATATATATAAACGAAAGGGTAGAATTTATTTACAGCAGTTTTACTACAGACTCAGCAGTTTCTACAGCTATCTCTTTCTACATCAAAAAAAGCACTCGCTAGTTCGTGCTCATTGATCAAATAACTCTACTCAGAGAGAGAAGAATATCAGTTCTTACTGACTATGCAAAATAATATATTATACTATTTAACAGATTTAATAATTATTACTAAAATCTTCTTAATCTTTAAGTTTGTTTTTAATTTAAGTTCATTTTAATAAAGAGTGGAGGAGATTAAACACTGAATATAATATTGACCTCAAGGGTTTCCTTTATGGTAATGTAAAATTGAAAGAAATGCGCGATAAGGTGAACATTGAACTAATAAACAATTACAAATCAAAATCTTTAAATAGTCAATATCATAACATCGTATAGACGTTTTAATTCTGATATTCATATTTTAAATAGTAAACTTGATGCGCGTTCTATAAGATGGATTGTGAAATCCAGACGAAAGAGCTTCTTTATTTAAATGGTCATTCGTTTACCTAAGATATCAAATTTTGCTCTCTTTAAAATTTGGAAACAACAGAAATTGTGTTTCACTTGATGGCAATCTGTTCTATATTAATTGAAGAGTTTCGAGTAAGACACGATAAACAGCGCACACTAAATTTTGTCCAAATGTGTTGAACCCCTACTTAGGCGGGAAGGATTAGATTAGTTTTGGTAAAATTATTAGAGTTCATTTTATATGTGATCCATACGTCCATAGCAGATATCAGAATGTGATACACCGTAACCAACGGAGTAGCGACTTGATTAATCTTCAACAAAACTTGTCACTTTCAAGTTAAGACTAAAGTCACAGTTACCCCTAGAAACCCCCTGATATCCATTTTCCCAAATAAAAGTCATAAGTTTGTTAATGTTTAGTCACACAATACAAGTTTAAAGTAAATCGTTCAAGCCATCTCACGAAAATTATGAAAAGCTCAGAATATCTTGTCTGTAAATTTCACACTTTTTCATGACGTTCAGGTTTTGACCGCTTGAGCGCAGCGAGTGTGACAACTGAATTGAGAGTGTAAGAATACTTTGCTAACACGTTGAATATTGAATTTGTTCTACAACTATATTAAATTGGTTCTTAATAAAAAAAGATGAAAAGCTGCAAATACTGAGAGTGTATTTTAATTCAATGCAAACATTCCCTCCCTCTATAACCTGCTCCGTTTGGATAACCTCAAATCCACTGGTATATGGGAATTGTTTTGATATTATTTTCGCCTATTACCGCTAGATAGAAACGGGCTAGTTAGAGTTGAATAATATTACCTTGTTTCACTAGTGAGAAAAAGTAATCGCTGCTTTTCCTTTTTGTCACTTGTGTTTAAAAATGGATTTCCACTAACTACTTTTGATTTGATAATTGTCACATTAATATGCGTTGCAAAGAAAAATTACTAGGAGTAAGAGAAAGTACTATAAACCAGCTGGCTGCCTCATGGTGACTGTTACGACAAGATCTAGATGTGATTTCTATTTCTTCTATAGTGCAATAAAATTCAGAGATTAGGTTGTATATTGAAGCTGTTTTATCAGATGACGCATGTCATTATTGTCGTTATTATTTACAGTTTTTTGATAAGTCGACGCTAGGGAGATAAAGAAGTTGATCAGCGTCGCCATTTATTTTGGGATTATTAAGGAAGCTGCCCACTTATATTTAAAACTTTCACTTGACCTAGTAGCAAATTCTTTTTCAACTAATACTTATAATTTAATTAAATTTAATACGGTTAATAATCATTATCGGTAAAAAAAAAATATTAATAACCCGCAACAGCTTTAAAGTGGGATATAAAAAAAATAGCAATGGTATGAGAAGAAGTTAATCTCAAAAAAAAAAGTAATTTAAAGGGAGGCGTGATGAAATTACGCATAGAGAAAGTTTGATCAGTACTTTTAGAGCACTTAGTAAAATAGGAGAGGCTAGAGTTAAAAATATTTTAGTATGTTTGAAGGAATATTTAAATCAATTTAGAAGAATTGGTTGAGCAACCAGGAGCAGGACAGTCCAACAATCTACAGCTTGCATAGCTTACTTCTAGAACTCCAGCCATAGACAGAGGTTGTGCCGCCAGCAATATTGTTACTACATTGTTATATTTGTTATATTTATTTAGGACCGACATAACGACCCGAACTCACCGTCTACCACAGTATTTACATAACTATTCTACAAGAAAAATACTCAACATACTGTCAGTTACACTTAAGTAAATATTACTGCATTTTTATATTTGTAAGGAGAAACGGAGATGGACGGGACAAATATAAGACTGTAATGTCCAGCAGCGCAATAATATTCACCTCTTCGAGGCAAAAGATCAACTTCAAATATTTCATTTCCAGAATCAAGTAAAAAGTATGCATAAGGTAGCAGGAATGAAAATTATGTGGGGAAAGGATGCTGGTGATATCAAGGCTAAAAACAAGAAATACTTCTTGCAGCTGCCGATGTTGAAGAGCTAATTTGTAGCCGCTGCAGTAAATTCAAAATTTTCAGGACCCTAATAAAGCCCACTGGCAAACATAGACGCTAAAACCATTGTTACCTTAGCATACAAGATCTCCAAATGGGAGGTCCGGCCACGTAGATGTATCATATAATGCTGCGACGCTAAACTTTAAAGCTGAGAAGCCAGAGGTTTGTGTAAGACATTTGGAGAGTACAATTCTTTTACTTTCTCTTCCCTGGGTCAAATTGTCGAAATTGAGTTTTCATCGGCAATGCATTTTTTAAGTACCCCTGAGTTCGAAAAAAGGTTTGGAGCTAATTGTTTCGTCTCTCTCTCTACGTGTGTACGATTTGGTGTATGTGAACACCAACTTGGTATTCCGTCAAGGTACAACACCGCATCTGAATCGAGGATTTCGGCCCAAAATCCAGAAGTGCAACATTACTGAATGATTTTTGTCTTTGTTTTCACGATTTTCTTGAAAGTGGTCTCCAACGTTTAAACTTCGTACACTATCTAGGAATTCTGGAGGAACAGAAACGTTAAGCTTCCCTCTAGCACACTATTTCAGTACAATGTATAGTTCTAGGGCCTATATAATATGAGGATACATTAAATGCAATGCTCAAATTCTAAATCTGAAGAAAATCAGAAGCGCGAATTTACTTCATCGGGTTGTTAATTTCTTCGCTCTCATTTTCTCTAAAACAGTAACAAAGAATTTCTTTAAATTTGTAATATTATGTGCATAAACATATCAGTTTCATTTGAAACAGTTGTATTAAAAAAAAAAAAAAATCTGGTGTGAAACACTCACACAACTCCAGTTCTCAAAATTATAATTGACAAATTTTATAGTACCAAATTATAATGTACCAAATTTAATGAAATTCATTTATATAAGAAGTTTCAAGAAAATCGTCGGAACCATTTTAGAGAAAATCGCGAAAAAGTGGAAAAATCATTTAGTAAAGTTACAGTGGAGAACCACAGGCTGTCCAAAAACCTTTAATCACCTTAATGGTTAGCCAGAACCCTAACTTCATAACAATGATTTTATAGATTAAAGGCCAGATTTTATAGATTAAACAAGATTAAAATTACG
This sequence comes from Triatoma infestans, assembly GCA_011037195.1. NCBI lineage: Eukaryota > Metazoa > Arthropoda > Insecta > Hemiptera > Reduviidae > Triatoma > Triatoma infestans. The sequence goes on from JAAEAF010000753.1 coordinate 64,584, forward strand.
AATTAAAAATTAAACTTATGCCTTTCGATATGTAGTTGAAATATGTTTTGTAATTACAAAATATCCTTCAAAAATATTTAAGGAGGTAAGGAGAGGTAACTAAATACTTTAGAAACATAGACTGCCGCTAGCGCCGCCACTGTTCTATAAAAGATGAAGACCGTAGGGTAAGAAAGATTTTAAGATTTATGGCCACTGATTAGTGTAAAACACCGGCAACACTGTTCTGGGGCAGCTATATCACCATTAACACTAGTAGTTGAAATTGTTTTCAAGAGAAACCGCATTCAGGTCTAATTCTTACACGGATAGATGGAAAATTGTTCAAAATTAGGATGTGGGCCTATACCCACAAAATCTGGTGTGAAACGCTCACATGATTTCTCTTATTCTAATTAATACAATTTAATCAAGAATTTGTTTACTTTCTCTAACTCCTAGTAAGAGGAAGTATTGTAATCGTGTCAAATTTTCGATACTGAGTTTTCACCGGAAATATCCGTTTTGAGGTCCCCTGGGTCCAAAAAAGTGGTTTTTAGCAAATGGTCTGTGTGTGTGTGTACGTGGACAGCATAGCTCAAAAACGAAATCGTAGAAAGTTGAAACTTGATATTCCGTTTAGGTATCACCATGGCATCTGACACTAGGTTATCTGTCAAAATTCTTCAACCGGAAGTACCACTTTACTTGTTTTTTTTTTTGCGATTTTCTCAAAAATGGCTCTGACAATTATCTTTAAACTGGAATATCAACTTCCACATACAAAGAGCTACAACTTTTATTTGAAACATTTCTCGGGGAAAATCCATTTAAGGGCAGTTATGGGGGAGGGGTGGGGTTAGGTTTTCATCTAAAGTGCTATTTCAGTTTATTAAACAATTTTATCATCTAAATAATGTTAATTAGAATTAAATATGTTGTTCAAATCCGAGTTTGAAAAAATCGGATAACCGAAAGTACTTTACCACTTTAAATGATTTTTCCAATTTTTCGCGATTTTCTCAAAAATGGCTTCGACGATTTTCTTGGAACGTATATATAAACTAAACATACAAAGATCTACAATTTTTATTGAAAACATTTCTCTAGGAAAATTCATTTAATGGCACTTTTGAGGGAGGGATAGGGTTATGTTTTTCTCTGAAGTGCTATCATAGTTGATTTTACAATTCTATCATCCAAACGAAATTAATTAAATAAATAGATGGCCAAAATTCCGAGTTTCAAGAAAATTAGTATAAACCGGAAGTGCTCTTTTACTGAACAGTTTTTTTTTTTCAGTTTTCAACGGATTTCATTAAATTTGGTACAATAACTATAAAATTAGTCAATTATCATTTTGAGAACTGGAGTAAGAAAAAGTTGTGTGAGTGTTTCACACCAGCTTTTTTTTTTTTTTAAATTGCAACGCTACAATGTTTAGTAGGGCTGGCCATAAAAGTCGTTATGGGGATATTAATTGTATATCTGAACGGCGTTATGTGAAGCGCTCTATGTGAAAACTGAAAAGCTTATCCAACTTTAATTTCAAATTAACTAAACAGATCTTTACCAATATCCCTCTGAAAACAATTATTTTTCAAAAAAATGTTGCAAATAATAGTGACACGTTTCTATCTATGCATCAAGCATTCCAAGTTTACAGGAAATCGTAGTAACCGTTTTCGAGAAAGTTACAAAAAAAACTTGAAAATCTATTCTGTAAAATTTCACTTCCGGTATACCGATTTTCTTCAAATTTATAATTCTATCAATGCTTCTTATGTGTATTAATATTATTTAGGTGGTAAAACCCATATATTATATTGAAGTGGTACCTTAGAGGAAAGCACAAAACGTTCCCCCGGAACCCTCAAAATATCAGTTTTCCCAAGAAAATGTTTCACATATAGTGATAGGTATTATGTGTGTAGATAGTATACGAATTTAAACAAATCGTTGAAGATTATCATGGAAAAAAACATTCAGCAAAGTAGCACTTCCGGTTAATGGATTTTGTCCGAAATCTTCGTGCTCAAACGGAATACCAAGTTTGAGCTTCCGGTGACTTTTCGTTCTTGAGATATTCTTTTAAACACAGACAACATTCGCTAAAAACATTTTTTTTTTTTGTTTCATAATTAGAGGACTCCACAATATATATTCCGATGAAAACTCGAATTTCAAAAATCGGGCAGAATCGCGATATATAAAAAGTAAGAGAAACTACAAATACTATAGGTTGCTAACGATGACAAAGTCACGGATGCGGAGAATATTTGACGAATTTTTCTTGTAATGATCGCTTAGTTTAAAGTATTGAACTTAGGCAGGAGAAGTTTTTTTTTTTTTGGAATATAATAGATAAATTATTGATAAACAATTTCGGTCAGTCAATAAGAGATCCACTAGAAATTGTTAACAACAGGAATTATCTTTATAAAAGCATGTTTTATTCATAAAATGAAGAAGATACTTTCACTATAAAAGATATAAAAATACAGAACAATAAAAAAGGGAGAGATCATTAACACCCAAATAATTATACAATACAATAGTATATTAAAACAGACCACCAACAAAGCCTATATATATAGTATATAATTACACAAATATCGCCTATATAGTATTCTGTTTACTATATGCTGATATATAGAGGCAAAATAACAAACGAACAGTTTCCCGCTCATAAACTAGAAGTATACTAGAATTATCGACCTACATTACAACTAAACTTTACATATAACATTTTGGCCTCAATTCAATATTTACACAAATTCTTGTGACCCATTTTTTGTTTTGTTTTTGTTTTTTAATATCTTAAATACGCTCCTTAGTATTTACTCTTATTTCGAATAAAGAGGAAGTATTGCGGTCGTGTCAAATATCCAAATTTTGAGTTTTCACCCTAGAGTTCAAAGAAAATGTAGCGAATAGAGCTGCCTGTTTGTCAGTGTGTGTACTCGTATGTATAAAAAATTAAAATACCCAGGACGCTCAAACATTACATATTCCGCCGCAACTGGATAAGAAAGGTTTCCTACAAAATCTATCAACATGAAATGCGGACCTTACTGAATTTTTTCATTTCTTTTTTTTTTTTTGCAACTTTCCGAAATAGGGTCCAACGGTTTTTCTTTAAGCTTCAAAAACTATCTATAAAGATAAATGCCTATCATTTTATTTGACACTTTTTTTCTAGTAAACTTGATTTTTGGGGGGTTCCGGGGGGTAGTAGTCTGCAGCTCTAATCTACCAATTCAATACAATGAAAGTTTCTAGCACCTTAATCCAATATTAACGTATATTATGAAACACTGCTAGAATTCCAAATTTGAAGAAAATCGGTTAACCGGAAGTACGACTTAACAGAGTTGGTTTTCTCAAAAAAAAAGCTGGCACGATTTTCATTAAACTTGGAATGCTACTAGCACAACAGATATCATCATTTCACTTTTGTTTCAAACATTTTCACAAAACAAAGTGATTTGAAAGATTTCATTAGAATCTCTGGACATTAGATATGTAATATTATTGGCCTTATGGACTAGAAAATAAGGCCAATAATATTACATTCCTTATGGATAAGGAAAATCACTGGGAAATCTTGAATCACTGGAAGGGTACCTCTGACCTCACTATCTTTATAGATTTAGAGATAACATAGATAGAGTGTATAAAGTAAATTTGCTCTGTGCAAATTTATGTTATCACACTGTTTGACAAACGCATCCTGATGATGGGCGAACGCCCGAAACCGGTCGATGACAAAAAGAAGCAGGATATCACGGAAAATACCTCTGATGCTTCCCTGGTGGAACTTGAACGAAACATCAAGTTTAAGCGTTCTGTGATTTTCAGTTTTTGAGTCATGATGGCAGAGTTCAAATTAAAAAAAAAAAAATCGGACTCAGGGATTTCAAAACGCTTACTTCAGGTGAAAACTTGGTAAATAGAAAATTTGACACGATTGCAATACTTCCTCTAACAGCAGTCAGAGAAAGTAAAAAAATAATGAGCTCTGATTACTTACAAAAAGTCATTTTTAATGGGTAATATTTCCACGATTCCAGCGAAAGATTGATCATCCTATATGTATTTGATACATTTATAGTAACAGTTTTTCCGCAGCACACCTTTCACTAGTGGGTGATGGAGGGGCGAATATAACCTTCACGAACTATCCACCAAGAAACAAATATTAGTACCGTATTAATTAATATTATTTTAAATAATAATGTTATAGAAATTTACTGTGACCAAACTAATACAAAAATAATGTAATATTATATATATATATCCACTAATAGCCATAATAGTTCGTATCGTCCAACGGTAACAGTAAAGCAACTACCCTTGACATGAATGTAACTTTTCTTTCCGTATGGAGGACAGAACATGTAAAATGATATTATCATCGTTACTAAAGTATTATAATGATTGCAAATACTAATACTATAATATTATATATGTGTGCATTATATTTCATTGCAAGTGAGCCATAAATAAAATGGCATATAAACTGAACCTCACTCGTAGAAATGTGATAAAGTTGCATGTTGTACGTCTTGTTTTTGACTTACTGTTCTACAGGAGTCGCCAAAGAGATGTGAAGGAAGTTATGGATTCACAAACCTTGTTGTAAAAGAAGTGGAACACGTTATAATAAGCCAGCTAACTATTTCCAAATATGGAAAGCAGATGAAAAGTAAAATGGCTATAGTAATTGGGATGAAAATATGAAGCGGAAACCAAAATACTCCGATCAAGATTTTTTTTTTTTTTAAATGTCTATTGGGTTTGGGTATTATAAGTATTCATCTGAAAGCATATAAGAAGATGTATGTGACAAGTCTACTATCAGATATCTTTCTAATTCTCAGTAAGTGGAATATCGATTTTTCATATTCGGATTATCCACTAATATACATATTCAGACTAATTTCTAACAAACTTTTTTTCTTTCAGACTCTGGAAATCTCAAAACATATATTTCTGGTGAAAACTTAAATATGCAAATTTAAAACTATCGCCAAACTTCTTCTTACTGATGAAAATTTTAAAACTATTTTTCAGATAAATTTTTATAAATTTGTGGCTACAAATATTTGACGCTTTTAAAAAAATAAATTGTAATAAAACAATACAGCTATAAAGATATATAGCTGACGACAAAAGTATAACACAGAATAACTCCTCACTCTTTTCTATCAGCTGTTATTTCTAACTTGTTTTATAATATTTGGATTATTACGTCATTACGCGATGTTTATAATTTACCACCTAGCTAACTGTTTAATATTCCACTCTCGGAAGTAATAGTGAATAATGGAATACCTATAGTTATTACGATTACCTCCAGAGCAAATAGTTCGCTACTTAGGGCAATACTTGAACGAACGCCTCATCTGAAAACCACATATCCCAGCACTATGTCAACATACTGGCGCACTGCTATATCAACGGTACAAAATGCTAATGCCATTTCTTGACAATAGATCTAACTTAACTCAAGCAAAATGTTGGTTGGCTAGGGCCAAAGAAAAAAATCTTATAAACTTTTAAAGTTTATTCTATTGATGTTTCGGACACCTTTACGCTATTGGAAGATGCGTCCAGATGAACCTTGACAGAGGATATCGGAATCAGGAGACAATTATCCTATCCGATAGTCAGGCTGCCATTAAAGCACTTAGTTCTTATGTTATCAGTTCTAAAATGGTATGGGAATGCCTAGGTAAGCTTAATGACCTAGGCAGAAGAAATAAAGTCACCCTATATTGGGTGCCGGGACATGTCGACGTGGCAGGTAATAAGGAAGCCGACACCCTAGCACAAAAAAGCGCTGTATCTCCTCTCATTGGGCCCGAGCCCTTTTGTGGAGTCAGTGACCAAGTACTCTTAGAAGAAATCAAGAAGGAAGAGGTGGCGAAAAGAGCTCGTCTCTGGGACACCATCCCGGGACTGAGACAGGCCAAGGTCTGTCTGGGTGGTTATAACCAGAAAAGGTCGAAAGCCTGCATCAGTCAGAGTAAGAATAGGATCCATATTCTTACAGGATTCCTTACGGGGCATTGCAGACTCAGGAGACACCTGAGGAAACTTGGCCTAGAAGATGATAGCACATGCAGATTCTGTGGAGGGATGGAGGAAACTCCGATACATCTCCTTACAGATTGTGATGCCGTCATTCAAAGAAGATTTAGTAGTCTGGGCCGTTACCAGATAAGGGAGGAGGAAATACCTTCCAGGATTTAGGGATTCCTTAGGGAGCTCAACCTGGAAGGGGCGCTGTAGATGAGCTAGCTCATTTTCGGCACCAGAGGGGGATACATCATTATACATAGATCAAACAATGGTCGCAGTACAGGACCCTAAAAAAAAAAATCAGACATCTTTGGTGTCCTTCCTCAGGATCTACATTTAAAAAATAACAACGAAAGAAACAGAAAAATTACAAATCTGTTAAATAACAGAAGCATTATAGAGTAAAAGAATAAACGAAATATTACCAACACAAATGTAAAAATAAATAAAAAACAACGCCTAAAAACATTAATTTTAATGTTAAACATTAAAAATTGAGAATGAAAGAGAGACGACGATATCAAGAAGAAGAGAGAAAATTTATTTTTATTCATTTATTTGACTCCTTCTCGTATTTTCATAAAGTTTTCAACTTTTCTTTTTTCTATTTTCCAATATTTTTTTGCAAGCATACCTTATCTCTCTCTCTCCTTGACAGAAATCGTCTCTCTTTAATTTTCGATTTTTAATGTTCATTTTAGTCTTGTAGTGTGTTGTCTTTTTATTTATTTTTTGTAATAATTTTTCTCTTTCTTTTTTTCTCATATATCCTGAGGAAGGACACTAAAGATGTCCGAAACGTTGATAGAATAAACTTTAAAAGTTAAAAAGTTGTTTTTTCTTTGGCCCTAGTCAACCAACATTTTGCTTGATTTATTAACAACGGCCAAACTTAAGTACTTGTTTATATTGATCTAACTTACCATTTACTAGCAAACTGGTAATTTACGTTGAGTCTTAAACCTATCCTAAACATATGGTACAGAAGTGTGGGATTCAACCTGACAAGCTAACATATAATCTTTTCCAAATATTTTAATCCAAAATCGTCTTAGCACCTTTCTTTGTTTCCAACCACACAATCCATACTGATTTTAATATTCCATATGTCCGTGAAGAAATCGATAATCCATAATCGTTGGTCCTTTTATGTTAATTCAGTTCTCCACAAATTTGCAACCACCCGCGCACTAACTCTATTAATCCTACTAGAAGTAAAACCGTCAGTGGCCTGGCCTCGTTATTTACTTAATTGAATACTAATTAGAGCGTCATTAAGCAAGTGACTACGCCATTCCAGTTTCATTTATTTTTTTATTATTAAATTTATTATTGTTTGCTTGCAACAAGCGTAAATATCCTTTAAAAAAAAAAATATATATAGACTTTGCACAATATCATTCTTTCTTGTTATGCATTGAAAATATCAAATTGTATTTTATAAATAAAAACAAAGACTAAATAATCAGTTTCGTGGGGTTTAATCTCTATCTGTACGATCAAAACTGTTAAATCTTAACGCCTCCATTGTTCTCTGTACTTGAGAATAATAATAAAAAAGACTTAAGATAAAACAATAATTTATTTATTTATTGTTTTGGAATAAAAAAGATAAATGAGGTTATCATAAGGTTATCCCAGTATATTGTAATCAAAATAAAATTCTTCATCTTTTAGATTTTACTTTTTAAAGTCTAGTGTACCACTTTATTATATTATTAAGGCTTCTCTTACACTGGTTGCATTAACAATTTAGAAAGTGCAGACAAATAAAATTCTAAACCAAATCGTAGTAAGCTCAAACAACATATTCGTATAGATAAGCACCACCGGTATCCGACAAGAAAGATTCGGCTAAAATCCATCAATCGCAAGTGTGACTTTACTGAATGGTTTCTTCACCTTCCACGATTATTCTTAGCCGTCAAGCGGTGTTCTAGTGGTTAGCACCTCGCTATTGGCGCGAGAATTACAGGGTTCGATTCCCGTCAGAGCATCGAAAGACGGTGTTCACTCAGCATCGTGAGAAGAAGAGGGAACCTTCAATTGGCAGAAAAGGGCAAAGCACCCACGACATCCCCCCCCCCCCCGGTAAAAGTAAAATCATCTTCAGGCAAGCCTTTGGCTGTTCATGATTGTATTGCCTTAGGTTGTTTTCCCGAAAATGACTCCAATCATTTTTCTTATACTTTGCATACTCTACTGAACACTTATAAATGCCTACCACCTTTATTTGAAACATTTTTCTGTTAAAATCGATTTCTGAAATGTTTTGGAAGAGATGCTACAATAAGTGCTACTTCCACAAAAATGGCACTTCAGTGCCCAAGTACTATTCTACCACCTATATAATATTACAATAGATTAAATTCAATGACTAGCTTGGTAGAGAAGGGAATAGCTAAGTGGTTAGCGTACTGGACTCCCACGCGGAGAAGCCGGGTTCGAGTCCAGCTGTGCTACCCTTAGATTATTTCTTCCTAGGAGCCTCTACAGCTCACTCCAGTGATGGACAGTGTTGTCTGTAACAAGAGAACACCGGCCGGAGGCATGCAGTGCACTCAGAAGGCTTCAGGCGCCAATCACCATAGATGTTGATGCGCTTTAAAAAAAAAAAAATAAAATAAAATAACTAGCTTGAAGAAAATTGGTCAATTTGAAGTGCGACTTTACTATTGGAATTTCCTCAAAAACTGCTACAACGATTTTCTTTTTAATCTTGGAATGATAAACAGATATAAACGTATTTTTATGTGAAAAAATTTATTTTAGTTGGATTCTGGGGGGGGAGTTAAAATCACAAGTATTCTGGTTTGATAGAAACAATGTCGATAGACTCTCCAATGTAGTCACATCTAGAGCTACCTAGTCCCAAACCAACGTGGATAATCAATACGTGGATATAATTTGCCACTTATATAGTTATGGGCAACATATGTATATATTTATTAAAAGATTTATTAAAAGGTATATTTTATATGTAATGTTACAGATTCCGCTGAAACCCCTTCAAAAGCAATTTTTAAGGTAACGTATTTCAAAGCCCTCACGCGATGGTCTAGTGGTTAGCGCAGTCGCCTTTCGTGCGAGAATTTAGGGTTCGATTCCCGTGAGGGCAAAGTCGGTGTTGACCCAGCATCGTGATAAAAAGTGGGAAGCTACAGATAGTAGCGCCCTAGGTAGCGAAGGCCGGAACTAAACGGCGTGGGAACTGCGGCGTGCTTACCACACGCCCTCCTATTCAAATCGCCGTCTGGCAAGCCTTGGCTCTTCATGGGCTGGTGCGCCACAGGGTAAGGGTAACATATTTCAAATAAAAGTGATGAGGTGTATATATATATATCTGTGCAGAGAGCATTCCAAATTTAAAGAAAATCATTGCAGTCGTTTTAGAGAAAATTACAAATAACTCAGACTTAAAGTCGTTCTGAAATGGTAGCTCAACATTGCTGTTCTCCCAGACGGGTTTCTTATTTGTGATTTATAATGGGTACTATAAATCACATTCCCTAGAAAAATGTTTAAAATAAACTTAATAAGAAATAGTATACAAAATTTAAAGAAAATCGTTACAGCTTTTTTCGAAAAAATCGCGAAAAACTGCCGAAAGTCGCAGTTTCGGGTTGATGGATTTTATCTGAAAACTTCGCGTCGATGGTTGTATATAAATGGAATGCAATGATTGTGAGCTTCATTCGGGTTTTTTTCAATTATGAGATATTTTGTTCACACACAGACACATTCACATACATATTACATACGGTAAAACATTATTTTCATACTGGTGAAAACTCAATTTGAAAAATTAGATACAATCGGCTAGAATTTCTCTTTGTAAAAAAATAAAAGAGTTTAGAAAAAGTACATGCATTGACCTCTGTAGACAAGCTTACAGTGAACAGGAAAAAGTAATCAAGAAGTGAAATAAAAGTAAAGTGGGAACATAAGGAAAGGAGGAAATGCTAGCGAGTATGGGGGCGGGTCCAGTTTTAGTTGTTCCTCTGGGTGGTGTCCATTTTGTGCGGGCGTGGTGGAGTATGAGGAGTGTATAGTCCACTCCTATACTCATGATATTCCTTCATACAGATCTGCCTTGCTCTATCCTACTTTCTGACCCTTCCCAACCATCACACCACTCTCCACACAAACGCGTCAAAATTTATAAATGGATAAGATGTGGGTGATGACAGAAAGATCTCTAACACTTATTTCTAATGTGAAATATTAAAAAACTTGTTGTCAGGATGATGGAAGGTAAAAAAATATGGAAAAAAAAGTCCACTGAAGAAGGAGGAGATAAAGATGTGAATGAAGAGCCTATAAAAAGGAAAGCGATATAAAAATAACGAAATAATAATAATAGTGAATAGATATTCAAAGAGAGAAAGGTTTGCGCAATGCAGTGGCTAGATAGACTGGGTCGGTGTTGCTAGTTCAACAGACGGCCCCGTCCCCAGACGAGAGGGTTCAGTCCTAGTTAATATACTACTAGCCCCTAGTAGATCTTCATGTCTGGCAGTACGCACACCCACCAGGCGGCAGGTCCCTCACCGCTCGCTACTAGCTCCTTCTCTATTTTACTTTAAATAAATAAATAAATAAATGAACAAAACTTTTAACTGTAAGCCATTCTTTTATCTTTTCTGTCTTGGCAAGTTTATCTTTCCAACAAGAAGAATGAAAGAGATAAAGAAACCTTTTTTTTAAAAAAAAAAACTTCATACAAACTGTTTATTTCAGCGAAACTTTTATCAGAAATATTACTTCAAAGAAATATCTTGATCAATAGATAACAAGTTTCACTTACTTCCACTTCAAGCCAACAATGAAGTAATTTCATTTCTATAAATTCATAAACTAACTTCGGAGTAAGAGGAAGCATTATAATCGAATCAAATTTTCGATATCAAGTTTTCACCGGAAATACATGTTTGAGGAAATAAACGAAAATGATTTTTAGAAAATTGTGTCTGTGTGCGTATGTGAACACCATAGCGCAAAAACGAAAACACTCAGAAAGTTTTAACTTGATATACCGTTTATGGATATATGGATATACTTCATGGGATCCGACAGTAAGTTGTGTGTTAAAATTTCTCAACCGGAAGTACCATTTTACTGAATGTTTTTTTTTTACGATCTTCTCGAAAATGGGTCCTGTGATTTTCTTTAAACTTGGTATATCAATTACTAAGAGCAACAATATTTATTTAAAAAAATATTTCTGTGGGAAAATTCATTTAATGCGGCTTTTGGAAAAGGGGTGGTGTTATGTTTACTTATAAAACGGTGTTTCAGTTTAATATACAATTCTATCTTGTAAACAATATTAATTAGAATTATATAGGTATCATTTTAATACTGAATATAATAAAGTATAATTAAGAAATCCGAAAACGTGGAGCAAGTTGAAAAATAATAAAATCAAGCGAGAAAACAAAAAAAAAATAATTTTAATTTTAATAATTATAAGTGGAAAGACGATATTATTACTAAATAGAGGAAGGACACAACACAAACAGGAATAAGCGGTAGGTGAAGTTAAAAAGGAAAAAATGGAACAAAGTGCACATGGAGAGCAAAAAGGTCGTTTAGATAGACATTAGACAAAACTGTTCGGTCACATAAATTTAAACTCAGCACAATGTAATTTTCTATAATTTATAGACAAATACTAATGCACACATCTCTCCCCTCTCCCTTTCACCACACATACTCCCCCTTCTTTCAGCATTGTTAACTCAAGTGTTGCAACTTATACGAGCTATTATTTATTTTTAAGATATTTTACGGAATATTAAATATAGATATGTTGGTTTATATATGAAAAAATACATAATTGCTAATCATATTTACATATTATTATTATTATTTTATTTAAGGCGCTTCAATATCTATGGTTGGTCATTAGCACCCGGAATCTTCTCAAGTGCACTGCAGACTTCCAGGCAGTGTTCTCTCGCTATAGACAACACTGTCCTATCATCGAACAGTGAGCTGTAAAGGCTTCCAAGACGAGAAGATCTAAAGGGTAGCACTGGATTAGAACCCGGGACCTCCGTATAAGTGTCCAACGCCGCTACCACTGACATAATTCCTTCCCTATTATATAAATATAATCATTGCTGGTCACCATTGTACACTAAATAATATATTTTCATTTATTAACTTTTAAATTAGAACTTTGTTGATTTATTAATATTTATAACTCAACTTCCCCCCCTACACTCCTTAACTTCTCCGTCTAACACCGTCAGATGTGGTACTTAGCTAGATCCCTCTGAGCTAGGAGCTAGAACTTGTTGTAGGGAGACATTTCACGCCTCTTGTTACGTTCAGCTTGTAGGTGGTACCCTATGATCGGTTGCTATTAAGGCACGCCTAAAATACAACATGATAATGATTTAATATTAATCAACTTATAGCCTTCAATTAGTTTTTGACTTATTGACATTTCAAAAGGACACCTGTCACTATCCAATATTATATCCTGTAAAATACAAATTATAACAGTTAATAGTATTTAAATAAAAGAATGTTAACAATTAAAATATTTTGATAAGATGTCCAAACCTCGAATAACCTAAGTTATAATCCTAATTTTTTTTTTTTTTTGCTTTGATATGTTAAAGCTCTTCTTACTTAAAACCCTAACCACGTGCGTCTAATGTAGACACACGTGGCTCCAGCTCATGATAGCCTTCATTTTTACATTAAAATCACTTAACGTGGATGTTAATACCTCTCATACTTGGTACTAATTAATAGCGGGATATATAATATACACGACTAATTTACAATCATAATATTCTGAAGACATATATCCAAAACGTATAAAAAAAAGAAGAAGAAAACTAAGATTATACCATTGATTCCCGTTCAAAATTAGTGTATGAATCCTTATTTCGATAATAATAGGGAAGGGATTTAGCTAATTGATTAGCGCACTGAATTAGAGTCCAGCAGTGGCTGCCCTTAGATTTTCTCTTCCTAGAAGCATCTACAGTTCACTGTCCGGTGGTGGCAGTGCACTGAGAAGACTCCGAGCGCCAATGGCCATCGATATTGAGACGCGTTAAATTTGAAAAAAAATATATTTCAATAATGACAGTTGCGCTATCAAATCGTCAATAATTAAAAAAAAAAAACTATATGAAGCAAATAAGTTGAGTAAAAAGCTTTGATCGTTGTAAAGCTGGAGAAGCTTGAAGTGATGCCAACAAGAAGTAATGACGAGCAGCTGTAATAATGAAAAGAGAAGAGTCGGAAAGCCTAAGTTATGATGGTTGGGCGACGTCAATGATAACATTTATGGTAATATCCGCAATTATACTTTTCCAATAAATGTCCAGGTATTAAGTCAAACTAAATATTAAATGAATTGTCACTAGACTATTCATAGAATCTCCGTTCAGTGTTATCCAACTAATTGAAAATTTAGTGCACGGATCGACATTTTTTTTTTTTTAAGGATCACTTTTGTCTTTGCTGAAATTGAATACACACAACGATAATTACAGCTATCAGTAGTTATTTTCCATCTTATCGCAGACCATCTTAATGAAATTTAAACACTGAGAAGACCAAATTAAAAAAATATTGAAAGGTTTAATTAACTTTTAAATCTTCCGAGTTGTTCCAGAACATAATATATTATAAATGCAGAATAAACTGATATCATACAACAGGACAATGGTGAATCAATAGGCAGGCCATTGTGACAATAGTACAACCCCACAAAGATATTCGTCAAAATAATCAAACCTTTCCGCCAATAAGGAAAGATGTACATTATTATAAATGTTGTTGTACGGACAGAACACTAGGGATATCATTGGTGTATTGGATACATTAAATAACAATAGTATCGTAGGGGATGACGCTGGTAGCTGGTGCTTGCTGGTAACGATGCAACGCCATCCATGCTTGAAGATAAAGTTACCACTATGGAGGAGGTGGTGGCGATGATGATGTCACAGAATATTGAACATCATCAATACTATCTTCTTTTTATATTTTCTTGGAGTGGATGTGTTTGTGTGTGGTTTATTACATCGTTGACAAACATTATTTAGTTAACAATAGTGGAATGTTAATGGAAATGTTAAAGTTAAGGGGCTGTGGGCGCAGAAGAATACAATTTGGTACATTCAATGTCTGCAGAGAAAACTGATTTCCTAACAATTTCTTCTAAAGCACTTTATAACAAGAATTGCACATTAATTTAAAAGATAAATGTTGCCTTCTTCATTAAAACAAAGTCGGCTCCCATTATTCCACGTCCATTCTCTTAATCTTAAGCTCATTTCCAAACATCATTTGACTCTACTTTCCTCCACATGATGGGAGCTAACTGAACTCACGATAATGTTTTGAGGTCTCCTAAGTAAGAAAAAAATCAAATTTTTAGCGAATGTAATTCTTTTCACGCCTTCTTGCTCACTCAGAATCTCGCTGTCTCTATGTGTGTGCGTACGCACTAATCAATCTATGCAAATTGATTCTTTCATTTTTACAATCGATTTTTCGGTTTTAGCGATTTTTCTCTACAGCTGCCAATCACGTTTTCCAAAAAACTTAGTACACTAGCTACAAACTATTACATTTGCTTGAGAAAAAAAAATTAGCGTGAAAACGTCATACAATTCTCTTACTTCTGTAAATACAATTACACATAAAAAGATAAATTTCTTTTAAATTTCAAATTTTACAAATTTGTGCAAATATAAAAGTGTTGCAGGGGGGGATTCTTTCCGTATACCCCTTTTTCCTCTTGGTACTGAGGGGATCTTTAAAGACCGCACCTACCCTCTTGGGGTTTACCGGTCCCCCGTTGCAAGCAACGGGATCGTTTAACAAGAAGGGGATGTCACTACCATGGAAGGACTTTTAGTGCAATGCCCAACCACAGCAGAAGTGCCGAAGCACTCCCCCCCGCTTAACCCATTTAAGGGCAGGTTGAGATACGCTCAACCAGTGCGCAGAGTGATCCCACATAGTGGTCACACTCCACTCCCAGAAGCTGGAGAAGGCACTCCCTAGCAGGCTCTGGTAAACCGCGCACACCCAGCAAATGCGCTTCCGCTATGGGCTGGCCCCGGGGTTTAATTTATATTGCGAGTCTCCTCCCGTTCAACTCATGACCTCGGCCATTGGAGTTGTTGATTAAAACACGGCCACTACGAATCCTACCTCAATTCCAAGCAATTGGCTCGGAAACTGGCTTGCGCCCGTAGTTCAGTATTTCAACTCTAACGAGCTAGCGTGACAGATTGCACGCCCGATGGATCTACAGATTCCGTCTACTGATTCCTGTCCATTTCCTCAAGTACAGGGGTTTCAGTAACCCAGGTAACTTACAGGCAACCCTGCAAGGGGAAAGGATCAGGATTGGATTAGGTGGGGTGAGGGATTCGCCAACCTGGAGAGCCAGAGGCTGATTGCACCCCGAAGGGTGGGCGATAGTGACGCCACATACCCACGCCCTAGACGGGGGAGGACAAGTAACAACCTAACCCAAGCCGGTAGGGAAATGAAGAGTGCGCCAATAACATAGAACCAACCTCCCCATATATTTGGAATTTAACGCCATAAATTCCGCATAACTATTTAAAATCATTATTTTCTGGAAAAATGGATCAAATAAAAATTATTGGTTTATATATCTGTGCAATTAGCATACCAAGTTCAAAGAAACTTTGCTGTTGTAGTTTTCGAAACTTATTCTGTAAAGTTGTACTAACTTTCTTCAAAATTGGAATTCTAGCAATGCTTCTAATGTACATTAATATTACATAGATGGCAGTACCATAACTGAACTGAATGGTACATTTAGACTTGAGAGGAAAAAAGCTAAACGCTATTGTTACCCCCCCTACTCACCCCAAAAATAAATTCTCCTTGGTAAATGTGTCAAATTAAAGTGTAGGTATTTATGTCTGTAGATAGTATACCAAGTTTAAAAACATTGGTTAGAGCCTTTTTTTGAAAAAATTCTGAGAAATCGGGAAAAAAGAAATTCAGTAAAACCGCACTTCCGGTTGATGAATTTTCCCATCCTGAAATACCTTCGTGTCAGTACCTAAAACGGAATACCAAGTTCGGGTTTCCTGCGATTTTTCGAATTTCGAGATATTATGTTCACATACAGACTTTGCTAACAACGTTTTTTCGTTCTCTGGATCCGGTGAAATATCCGAAACTCAATTTCGAAAATTTGACATGACTGCAATACTTCCTCTTATTGCAGAGAAAGATTGAGAAAGATCTTATTGCAGAGAAGAGAAAGTAAAAAATCATTTGAAACGGGTCTCGGGAAACTGTAATGTTAGGCATTCCTATTTAATGCCACTCAATATAATGTACAATAATAAATACTTTCTTAATTTTTACAAATTAATGGTCAATATTCCTGCTTTTAAAGAAAGTCTGTCAATCATCCTGAGAGAATTACAGTATAGTGAGTGGGTGAGTGTTGTTTTTTTACCAGAAAAAATCTTCTTTTTTTTCTATAAGAATCATAACAATGTACGTATTACTAAACTCTGTGACAACTGGAGCAAATGAAACAAAAAATATTCGCACCAAGATTTCTGGAACTTATCCAGCAGCATAGTGAATGTTGAAAAAGTGTACTTCACAACACTGTTTTAATATATTTTTTTTTCAATAATTTCCATAAAACATAATATGTATAAGGATACAAATATATTACTTGCGTCAAAAAGAATATTATACGATATATATGTACAATGCAATAATGAAATAATGAGCACAAAGTTTGGCAAACCTGCAATGTAGTGCAGTATATATAGTTGCCAGAACTGTACGGGTGGTAATACCGTTGCCAAAAAAAAAGAAAAAAGAAAAGTGGACTGCGCTATAAGACCATTCTGCAGTAATCTCAGGCTTTTGGTAAAGCTGAGTAAAGAATACACAAATAATAAATATTCATCTTAATAAAAAAAATCTGGTATGAAACACTCACATTTTATAGTTTGTATATCAAATTTAATTGAAATTCCTAAGTGTTTTTATAGATAAAATCGTGAGAACTGAAAAAACTGCTTAGTAAAAACGCACTTCCGGTTTACTAATTTTTCTTAAAACTCAGAATTTTGGCGATCTATTTATTTCTGATTGATTTTGTTTGAATGGTAGAATTTTCTATAATTAATTAAGATAGAATTTTAGTAGAAAAACATAACCCTCTCCGTCCCCCTAAAAGCTCCCCTGTTTTCTGCATTCAATATTATCATATAAAATCGAGACAGATATAAATTTGAAAGTAATACAACAAAGCCTGTGATCAATCTGCAAGCTTTAAGAAAACACCATTTTCGCATATAAACTGAAAGTTATAATATAATATGAGATATTTTAAATAGAATACGTAATTATGCAGCCTCCTACAAGTGCATTTGCAACATATTTGATATACGTTGCAACTGTAAATAACAGTTGTAAGACCAAAACAGTAAATAATAACAGACTGTAATAGTAGATGTCGATTAAATGTTGCAAAATAATGCCATGTTTGGTGAAAAAAAAAAAAAAATTCAAATAGTAGAAGCAGAATTGTTGGATGAGCGCTCAAATATAGCCCAAAACCATATACATGCGAATATATAATTTAATGTAAGATCAATTCAGATTATGATGTGTTCATAATACATAATATGGTTAAAAAAAGAAAAAAATAATTTTCTATTTTGCAACAAGTTGGAAATGTAATCTCATATAAAATAGTAAATAATAAAAGAAATAAGACAGTGATGATGTTTTTGGCACAGTTAATAGCGAGCTCCTTCCCTTCGTCGTTCTTCTCACTACAACACTGCATTAAAAATAAAAAATACGGTACTGGCAATCTGTACAGTACAATGTAAACAAATAGAACCAAGTAATAAAGAATGAACTATTCCAGTAAAATTTGTTGTTACTACTAACTATAAACAAAACATCAAACCAAAAATACAAGAGAAAAACTTTTAAAAGTTTTAGTTAAAAGTTTATAAGTTGGTAATAATTCGTAATATAAATGAAGATGGAGAGAGAAAGAGAATAACCGGCAATACTCACAGCCGTCTGTCTGTCTGTCAGTGCGCTAGTTCGCCTTCTTTAACAAACATATGGTCACCATTCTGCACTTGATTACATTTATTTTTTAAACACTTCTTTCTTATGTTTTCAAATTTATTTTTATTTGATTTATTTCTATATTACTTTTTTTCTAAAATTGGCTACACTTCTTCATAAACATAAGACTTCAAGTATTTCTCTTATTGTTTGTAAGAGGGGAAGTATTGCGCGATCATGGGAAATTTTACGAATTTAAATTTTTCACAGGAAATGAAAAACGTTTTAGTATATGTGTGAGACGGAAACAAAAAAACAAGATATACGTATGTTAAACATGACGAATCGCAAACTAATTTGACAAGAACTTAATGTTCTTGACCCGGTTTTGAATTTTCATCCATCTTCAGAGTGAAATTATCTCAAGTTTGTGTAGAGAGTTGACTTCAACTTTTTGTGTAGATTTTGTTTTTGTTTTAACTATTTTTATGAATGCAAACAATATGAAGCAACTAAATTATATTGGATGATTATTACTTTTATATACGTAGCTTATTTATATCGATTAGAATGACAAGTGACAAATTAAGGGTTGGGGTTTTATTCGCGTGATGCTCCTCCACGTAGCTAAATGTTGATGTCCCTGCGGTTATAATAATCGATCCATATTCAACTACATTTATATTTCCCTAATAATATATATATACGAGGTGTGTAAATTAAGTAATGAGACTGATTTTCTAGTGTTCGATCTGGCAACACTGGAGACGCGGCGCATGCGTGGTAGGGCAAGGAAACATCTGATGCACGTCCAGTGCAAATTTGAAAATGCTAGAGTTGTTGCACTGTCCGTAGTGACTTTTTTTGTGAGCAAGGTTTTTTCAGTGCGTTTTAAAAATGACTGACATCAATTACGAGAAACGTTGTGCTATCAGGTTTTGCTTCAGACTTGGGCACAGTGCAACGGAAACGTTTGAAAAACCAGGCCTATGGAGACAATGTTTTGTCGAGAGCACAGGTTTTTAGGTGGTTTAAGTCGTTTGCAGAAGGAAGGGAATCAATTGAAGACGAGCCTCGCAGCGGAAGGCCTTCATCTTCAAGAACCGACGAAAATGTTGGCAGAATCCGCGATCTCGTGCGTTCAGATCGCCGTTTGACAGTCCGAATGATCGGCGAAGAGTTGAATTTGACTCACACAACCGTTCATCAAATTTTGACTAATGAATTGGGGATGAGAAAAATTTGTGCAAAAATGGTTCCGAAAAATCTTTCACAAGAGCAAAAAGACATCAGAAAGGAAAGGAGCCTTGACTTTTTGGGAGCAATTGAAAACGATCCCAATTTTTGGAACGTGTTATTACAGGAGACGAGTCTTGGGTGTTTGAGTATGACCCAGAAACTAAGCGTCAGAGCATGCAGTGGCACACTTCAACCTCTCCAAGGCCAAAAAAAGCAAGAATGAAGCAAGTCAAAAATCAAATGCATGCTGATTTGCTTTTTTGATAGCCAAGGAATCGTTCACAAAGAATTTGTGCCTCAATGCCAAATGGTAAACCAACATTTTTACCGAGAAGTTCTTGAGAGACTTCGAAAAAGAGTCATGCGTGTGAGACCAAACATCAAAAACAAGTGGGTGTTGCATCACGACAATGCTCCGTGTCACACCGCGATTTCTATTAATGAGTATTTGGCCAGTAATAACATTCCTGTGGCTCCTCAGCCTCCTTATTCACCCGACTTGAGTCCATGTGACTTTTTTTTGTTCCCCAAATTGAAAAATCACCTCAAGGGACGTCATTTTGGAACATTGGAGAATATTCAAACAGCCGTAACCCACCAACTGAGTCTATTCCAGTATCCGAGTTCCAGCACTGCTATGACGAATGGAAGAATCGTCTTCAGCGTTGTGTGGCTTCCCAAGGCAGTTTTACTTTGAAGCAGACAATGTTGAATTGTAATTTTATTTGAATAAAAAAAAGATAAAAAATCAGTCTCATTACTTAATTTACACACCTCGTATATACACCTACGGCAAAACTAATTATTTATATTTTTTTTGTAATTGAACATCTTATTAATGAGCGCAATAGTTAATAATCCTTATGATGATCGGGTAATTAAATTATTGGATAATTACCATCTTTTGTCAAAACAATTTTTTATATTAAAATAAATAATAAAGTTAAGTTTGGCCTTTGTTAATAAAACAAGCAAAATGTTGGGTGGTTGAGGGTCAAAGAAAAACATCGGAAACATCAAAGGAACATCGGCTCAAATTTATTCTTTCGACATTTAGGACATATTTTTAATAGTTAGTCCTTTTCATTGAACTGTCAGAAGACTAAAAAGTTGAATTGATTCAATAAATTCATCTTCTTCTTCTTGTCAAAAAGAAGGAAAACATATGGGGGGGAGGAGTCGTGACGAAGGACAAACTGTCTTAAAATAATCTCACCACTGGCCTTTGTAGTCGTTAAAAATATGATCTATCTTAAAATTAGCCGCTCTCAGATTGATACTAACAACAGCAACAAAGAATTCATTTTATGATTCACATTTCCGGATTATTACGTATCACGTATCCTCTGCTTCTGCTTCTTCGTAGCTTACTACAGCACTAGGAGGGGGGGAGTTCCAGGCAGTTTATATCGCCTGAGTATGAGCTCTTTCCCATGTTAATAAAATAAATAAAGTTATAAATGTTTATTTTATGTATAAAGCTGTTTATGAAATTTTTAATAATTGTAAAATATTTTATAGGCACCTATTTATATAAACCAAAATGTTTATTTATGAAAAGGGCAGAATTAAAAAAAAAAAAAAAAAAAATTCTAAAAATAGATCAATATGTGTGTGTTTGTGTGTGAGTATTAGTATAGTGAATGTTTCAAGTGGCAATTTGTTGGTCGCAATGCAGCAGCATTAGGACGACGTCATGAGAGGAGCTAGCGAGGTCTATGGCCGCGTGCCGTCCAACCAACTCCTCCTCTCCTCTTATTACTGCACAATCACCTGCCCGTCTGCCATGACCTTAACTTCTACAGTCTATCGTCTGTCTGTCTGTCTATCCTGTTCCTTCATCATACTTAAACTACCTCTAAGTACTAACTAATATATCATAACCCAAGACTTCAATTCTGACTATATAGAAACCAAATCGTTGAAAAACTTTTACAGTTCTTCACTCTGTAACACATGGTTTACTTTTTGTGATTATATTTTCTCATCGCTTTACTTCTTTTTTGTTATATCACAAATTTGTTATAACAAAAAAAAATCTGGTGTGAAACACTCACACAACTTTCTCTTACTCCTGTTCCCAAAATTATAATTGACAAATGTTATATAGTTTGTGCACCAAATTTAACGATATTCGTCGAAAATTGAAAAAACTGTTCAGTAAAAGCGCACTTCCGGTTTACTATTTTCCTTAAAACTCGGAATTTTGGCCAACTATTTATTTCTAATTAATTTTGTTTGGAGGATAGAATTTTACAATCATCACGGAGACACAAATAATAGCAATTTAGAGGAAGCTGCAACCCCGCCCCTCCCCTAAAATTGCCCTTAAATGAATTTTCCCAGAGAAATGTTTTAAATAAAAGGTGTAGATATTTGCATGTTTAGTTTATTTATATAAACAGTTTGAAGAAAATCAACTTTCTAAGATTTTTTTTTGTGTTTGAGCTATGCTGTTCACATACACACACACACAGACCATTTGCTAAAAACCACTTTTTTGGACTAAGGGGACCTCAAAACGGATATTTCCGGTGAAAACTCGATATCGAAAATTTGACACGATTATAATATACTTACTTCCTCTTACTTAGGAGTAAGATAGCTCATTGGGGGCCCGGACGGAGCTTTGAGCAGTGGGGTCCGATGTCTTTCACGGACCTCCCTCAGGTATCTGGTTGGATTCCTCACTGGGCATTGTGGTTTAAGGAGACATCTCTATATAATGGGACTTGTGCCTGACCCCTTTTGTAGAGTTTGTGAAACTGAGGAGGAAACACCCATGCATCTGATGACGAATTGTTTGGGTTGTGAGGAGATTAGGTTTAGGAACTTCGGCCGGAATAGGATGTCGGTGGAGGATCTTAAGCTGTGTCCTTTTAAGGTTTTGGTCCGATTCCTGGTCTGTTGTGAAACTTAGATGGTTGAAACCTGGGCCTGGATTTGTATTCTAGTCCCAGTGGTTGTTATTCTTTAGGGGTAGCTATATGGACCCGGGGGGGCTTTGGATAGCGTAGGGTTTTGCCCTCCCCTTTCGCGAATAATAATAAATAGGAGTAAGATAAAGTAAAATTTTTGTTCTTTATTTCTATACTGTTCCAAGTTTATACTTCGGACGAAAACTCAATTTCGAGAATTTGACATAATCCACTATAGTTTAGGCGAATAATAAGAGATTTCTGTGTACCCGAATTCGGATCAGGTGGCGGTCAAAGTGTTAAGAAAAATAGAATTAAGAAGAGGTTGATGAAAATTTAAAAATTTATATATAAATGCAAAAAAATAGCGGGGAGGCTCGTGCCATTAAATAATATTTAATATTTCGTTTGGGATACTGATACAAAAACCAACCGGACACGTTATCACAAAAAAAAAAAAAAATAATAATGTGGTTTTTTCTACTTACCCAAATAATGATTAACATATTTCAGGAAATTATAAGTAATTAAATATTTTAAACAATAATTTTATAAATACGCATAAACAAACATAGAGTAAAAAAAAAAATTAAAATATGGCTGGGTAATTATTTCAGAACAATAATATGCATTATTTTGGGATTATTTAACGATTTCCTGTTATTGATTTTTATAATTTGAACTGATTAAATTTTCTTCAAACTTGGTGTTTTTCATTGTACAGTTATTGTATATTCGCGATATATTATATTGTAACGGATCTTCAGTGTGTTTGGGGGAAGGGAACCCAACCTCTTGCAAAAGCCTATTAAAAATCAATGTATTTGGAAAAAATCTTACAAACAAACTGACAAACAGTACATAAACAAAGTTTAAAGAAAATAGTGATGAAAAATTAAAGAATAATTTAAAAGAAAAGTAGGACTAGCTGTTTAACTGATTTTCCTCAAACTATCGAGTTTAATAATAAATAATTTAAACAATATATTAAATTATACTTAAATTAGCTTACTCTATGGCTGAAGACACGTATAATATACAAGGAAATGTTACTTTATAGAAAACTTAACGTGTGAAAAGTTGGACCAGCGCCTCCAGAAAAAACCCCTTTTAATTTTTCAAACCTCCTTTATTTTATTCAAATTATCTATGGTAGAAAATTTGCACTAATGCATAATGATTATTATGCACTATTCAAACGATTTCACAACAAATCAAAATTAAAACAAAGTTATATCACAAAGTTTGTGATCTATAACATTCTACACAACTTTATTCTTTGTTATTCTCACAATTTTAACTATTGACGAAGTTTTCACTAAAACTTGGAAGTATCAGTACAAATTTAAGATGCCCCTAATATTATATAGGGTGGTATGGGGAAGGTGCAATATATTATTGAATAAGCAGTTTTACTAAGAAGTTCATCTTAAGCATTATACACACACACACACACTCACACACACACACACACCATCAGCTTTGAAACACTCACATGACTTTCTCTTACTGTAATTTATATAGTAGTTTTCATTGATTAGTTTTCCTCAAAGAAATCATTGTTACTAAATGTTTACTTCTCTTGAATGTTACAATCAAGGGCAGAATCCATATTTAATAAAAAGACTTTTTTAGGAAAATATAACCCTCCCCTCCAATGAAAACCCTCCCTTAAATTAATTTCCTCCGAAAAAAATGTATGAACAAAGATGATAATCTCTTTATATATATATGTAATTAGTATATACTAAGTTTAATGGTGACTTTATGGAGAAAAATGCAGAAAACATAATCGTATAATAAACGGAAATAAAATTTTCGTTAGAGGAAAGCATAATCCTTCCCGCTTAAATGAATTTTCCCGGAAAAATGTTTCAATTAAAAGATAGGTTTTTCCTTCTGATAGAATGTGGAAGACTTTTTTTTCAATCATTCTTACAGTATCAGGTTACCATCTAGGGATGATTAAGATTGGATTCGTCTGGTGTGATACCTGATAATTATCTCCGGTGTTAAAAGGACGGTTCCAGAATGGATGGATGGATAGATCATTTGGCAGTATTATCTCTTGGTGAATGGACAACTGTTTACCAGGCTGAGTTTTATGCTATTCTTTGTTGCATTTTTTTTGTATGAGAGTGTTCGTAACACTAACTCAAAAGGTGTTTGTATCTGCTCACCAGACTGCGTTCAAGGCGCTGAGTTCATGTTTCTTCACTGCCAGATTGATACTAGAATATTCTAAAAGACTGGAAAAGCTTTCTTCTTTGAAGGATGTATTTCTAGTCTGGGTACCAGATTACATGGAATTTTTGGAAATGAGGAGGTGAATAAGTTTGCCAAATTAAGCGCCTCTCTCCCTCTATTGGTCCCGGGCCTGTTGTTGGTGTGTCTCGAATCCCGAGCTATCCAGTCATGGATAGCTTCACAGCTTTCATCTCTGTGGATGAGCATAGGTGGATTGTTGGTAGTCTAAGATGCTCATCGAAGTTCCAGAAGGACGGTTCCATGAAGGACTCCAGAATGGAGTTGATGAGGAGAGAAATTGGGATAGATTAATTAGACGAGATATGAAGACACTGTTATAATATTGCTATAATAAGCTTACACAAACTGCACTCGATTCGTAATGATTTTATAGAATAAAAGGTGGGAATAGAGATATGACACGATGCGGTGTATGATTGAATCTGATTGATAGATCTGTAGGTCTCTCACTCGCTTATTTACAGGTTCTCCCCACTCCTTAGTCAGAGAGTACCAGATAGAGTCTGTTTTCTCTCGGTCGAGCTTGTGCTCTCTCTCTCTCTCTCTCTTGCCGTTACAGTCCGAACAGGGCTTTTAGTGACGGAGTGTTTGTGTTTCACGGAAGCTATCTCAGGCATCTGGGTGGACTCCTTAGTGGGCATTGTGGTTTAAGGAGACACCCACATCATGCCAGACTCCTTTTGTACAGTGTGTGATAGAGGAGGAAACACCCATCCATCTTAAGGCAGACAATTTGGGTTGTAAGGAAATTAGGTTCCCTTTAAAATTATGGTCCAATTTGAACTGACTGGGGCAAAACTAAGATAGGTTATCTGGGTCTAAATTTTTATTCTGGACCCGGTTTGTTGCCGATTTTCTTGTTGTATTATACGGGCCCAGTGGTGCTTTGGTTCCAACAAATAATAATAATAACAATAGCTCTTTATATGTCTAGTTAGTATAAGCAATTTTAAAGAAAATCGTTCGAATCTGTTTTGAAAAAAGCACAGAAAGATGAAAAATCCATTAAGTAAAGCAGTATTTCCGGTTGATCGATACTGAACAAAACCTTATTAGCGGTTGCCCATATAGAACTTACAGAAAACACCAATTTTGAACTTTTTGTGCTTTTTCACACACACACACACACACACACACACACACACACACACACAGAGAACTACTTTTTCTTGTCTCAGGGGAGCTCAAAACATGCATTTCCGATGAAAAATCGATATCGCAAAGTTGACACGCTCGCAATAATTCCTCTTATCAGCCAGTAATATTAAATAAATATTTAAATATTTATACAAGTAATTTGGGATGTTCAAAACTACAAAGAAGTAAATATGGACTGAATCGAACCGTGTATGCAACCAAAGAATTACAAAACGTTGAAAATATATTTTTAGCAAAATGAATTCCCCTCCCCCCCCCATTCAACAAATTGTTTCCGCATTAAATGTAAGAGGGGTTGCAGAAAAAGAAAATAAATAGGTCAGTGAGCAACAGATAGAGAGGCGATCTAATGTACAATCAACATGCAACAAGGCCGTTAGTTGTTAATTTTTATATTTCTCATTTCTTTCATTTTTGACTTAATAATGAACTGAATACTGCTGAAACATAATACATTAGGAAATTAAATTCATCTTCTACAAAATGTTATAACTGAATGATTACAAAAATAATCATAAATATATAATTAAAGCAAGTCACCATTATATTAGTTCAACTAAATTCTGTTCTGAATTTTTTGAAATACAATTTTTCTTTTGCAATTAATTTTTTATTAAACAGAATTTCTGTTTCAATGATAATTTTATTCATAATTCTACAGCCATTTTAAATTGCAATATACCAAAGGTCAACCAATCACGAGCGTATTACAGCGATAATAATATCTCCATGCATCTGTTTGGCTATCTCTATTAAACTAAAACTAAATTTAACTTTTGGTGCATGAAGGTCATGAAAAATCAAGGCCTAACAGATGGCCATTTTTATTGAGAGTAAAGGTACATGTTCAGCGATTGCATCTCATTTCTAATTTACACCACCAGATCCCGCCACTAACTATATGTAACTAAAATATTCCTCACGGCGTTAGGTTAACAATGTTTGAGATCCCAAAGGGATCAAACTTTTAAAGCTCCACCAAATATGAGCTCTACATTAAGCACGGGGATTTGTAAAAATGTAAATGGTAAGGTTGTAACAGTTGATGACAATCTATATAGTAGATAATCTATTTAACCTATTATTCTGAATATTTAATTGTTACAAATTACGTAAGAGCACAGGCTTTGTTAAATCAATAATATATAAAATCTAACCTAAAAGACGTTGTTGAAGCGAGAGAATATTGTCCGGAGGCCAGCAGTGCACTGAGAAGGTTCCGGGCACCAATGAACATAGATGTTCAATAAATAAAAAAAATATGAATAAAAAAAAAGTGCCAGTCAAAAATTCAAGAGCTTGCAGGTGAGCCTACAACAAAATATGTGAGTATTTCAACTCGTTTTACAGGCCAGAGAGTTGTCTTCATCAGCTATTCAACTATTAGAACAAGAAAGAGTTCTAGCTATAGCCATGTAGTGCTGTTGAGGCGGCTCACATCAGCCAACACTACCCCAATTTTATATCGCCGTTAACATCACCACTCTTAGCTCGGCCACTCTATCCTGTTCAGTTGTGATATAAATTTTAGAAGCCAGTGAAATATATTATATATATAACCTGTATTAATGTTTATGATCTTTGCAATAAAATTTTGTAGTCGCTTGCAAGGAGGAGAAAATTGGTTTAATAGTCTAGAATTTTGATAGATTTATTCCCATCCCAACTACATACACTTCTCTCCTCATTAATTTGTGTAAATTGCAGCAATGTAGTACAATTTGTGTCTTCATTTTCATCATCATCAACAACACCAATTCCTGCTATCAATTACCACTCCCCATACACATTTTAACACATGAAAAAGGTAAATTTTTATTGAAAAATGCTATGTTATATGTATACTGTACGGTTCCTCCGCATTAATAAGTAATAGAAATTACAATTTTGAAGAAAATGTGTCAAATGGTAGGTGTTGAGACAGGCAGTTAGAGAAAATTGTATCACTGTTTCGTGCCAATTTTTACTTTCTCTTACTCCTAGTTTAAGAGAAGTCTGTGTGCGTGTGTATGGAACAGCATAGCGCAAAAACGAAAAGCCGTAGAAAGTTGAAACTTGATATTACGTTTAGGTACCACCATTGGATCTGACGGTGCGTTATCTGTCAAAATTCCTCAACCGGGAGTACCACTTTACTGGTTGGTTTTTTTTTACGTTTTTGCGATTTTCTCAAAAATGGCTCCGACGATTTTCTTTAAACTTGGTATATTAACTACACATACAATGAGCTACAAATTTTATTTGAAACATTTCTCCGGGAAAATTCACTGAAGGTCACTTCTGGGGGAGGGGGTGGGGTTAGGTTTTCATCTTAACTGCTATTTCAGTTTATTAAATAATTCTATCATCTAAATAATATTAATTAGAATTGAATATGTTGTTGAAATTCCGAGTTTCCAAAAAATCGGATAATTGGAAATGCTTACTTTACTACTTTAATAAATGATTTGTTTCACTTTTTCCCGATCTTCTCAAAAATGTCTTCGACGATTCTCATGAAACTTCCTATATAAACTAAAGATACGAAGATCTACAACTTTTATTCAAAACATTTCTCTGGGAAAGTAAGGGCACTTTTGGAGGAGGGGCGGGGTTATGTTTTTCTCTAAAGTGCTATCACAGTTGATTATATAATTCTATCATCCAAAGAAAATTAATTAGAAATAAATAGATGGCCAAAATTCCAATTTCAAGGATATTAGTAAACCGGAAGTGCGCTTTTACTGAATAGTTTTTTCAGTTTTCGACGAATTACATTAAATTGGGTACACAAACTATAAAATTTGTCAATTATAATTTTGAGACCTGGAGTAAGAGAAAGTTGTGTGAGTGTTTCACACCAGATTTTTTTTTCTTTTTTCTATTTTTATTGCTTGTCAACATTTTACCAAATTTCTTTCTTTTCCAAAGAATTTTCCGTCAGAAATATTTTTGGAAATTTCAGAAATATATCATGCTTCCGCTTTGTATTCATTAAAATTAATAATAATGTTACGTCATACAAAGGAAAACGAGAGAGAGACGGAATATAACTCCAGATAATTGCACCAATACAAATAGTTTCATGTCAAAGAAGTCCACCTTGACTATAATGAAGATGTATAATAATTATCTGCTCAGGTAGTTCTACTTCACTAAAAGTTTAGTCATCAATTCACCAACGATAATGTAGTTGTAAACGTCATCATCCATTTTATAAGAAAAATCTATATCTATAACTCCTTCCGGTTTATTTTTATTAAATTGACTTATTTATTATGCTATTTTCAAACTTTAAGTAACATAATTACTATTTTTGGAACCTTGGAAAGAAAAAAATGTATTTTTTTTCTATTTTAATTTAAAGTAAATAAAATGTATTTTTATGACATAGATTAATTGGATTGACATAGAAAATTTCTTTCTACTTAGGGTCACAACGTCATGCTAACGTGTTAATGAAGAATAATCACAAAATAAAACATCTGTTTGAGAAAGCAGCTCATAACTCAATTATTAATGCCTACATTTCTGTCGTAGCTATAACAGCAAATCAAATAAAATCCTCTTTTTGTAATTCTTACGGAATTAATTGAAAAATATTTTTGAAAATTGGAATTAACAAGGAATGTTTAGTTTTGCTTGTTGTGGAAAAGCTGAAAAACCATCAGTTTTTATTTTCCCGTTTGACTGATTTCGGGCGTTCGTCCATCATCATCAGGATATTTTGATAAAACAGTACGGTAGCACAAGACTTACACAGAGCAAAATCAGTTTATACAGATGATGGGCAAACGCCCGAAACCAGTCGATGACCACAGAATGAAGCAGGCCTATCACGGAAAATATCTCTTAAGTTGCTTAGTAGCCTTTAGCATTGTGATAGACCCAAAAAAACGTTGGTACACTATATGGCAATAATGAGGTATAATAGCTCCTTCGAAAACCCCTCAATATGAATTTTCCCTTAAAAAAAATGTTTCAAAGAAAAATTCTGAACTGAATATCAAGTTAAAAAGATTATCGACAGTTTTCAAGAAAATTGGAAAATGAAGTGGTAGTTTATGGTTGATCGATTTTCTTAAAAAATCTGAAACTGATTAAAAAAAAATTTTAATTACACTTAAAAGTGTAAAAACAGGAAGATACCGCAAGATATAAAAAACCCTATTTTATAGAAAAGCCTAAGTTCATAGCATCCTCTGCCAAGCCTCTATTTCCGATGAAAATTCAATTTCGAAATTCATTCGTTTAAACAAATATAATAATTAAACCAGTGGCATTATTAAATTAAAAAAAAAAAATAACCTGTATATTCGTTTAGAAATGATTAAATAATTAACAAGTTTTGTAAAAAAAAAAAAAAAAAAGTAATTAAAAAAGTTAAATTAAAAAAAGTAGTGGCATGTAAACATGGTGGACGAACAAGAGGGGAAGGAAGGAAATCTCAACAGACACAATGTTAGGCTGTGAAATAATTTTTTTTTTTTTTTTTTTAGAGTAATTAATTTTCAATTAATTCCATTTTATAAATTAATTAAATTCTCAACAATTCTTACAGGAGAAAAATTAATTAGAAGAATGAAACAAATTTAAACATAAAGTTTCTATTTTGTTATTAATCTTTTGTCCAGATACTACAACCTTCTTTATTAAATTATAATACGATAACAATTATAAAAAGACTTACAAGATTTTGCAATATTGATCAGCGGAAGAATTATTATTATTATTATTATTTCTTTTAATGTAATTCATAACTCTTATAAAATGGCTAAGATGACTACGTTAAACCCTGCTTCTTAAATTCGTAATACGAGGAAGCTGTAGTAACTATCTTCATTAGTGGCATGATCTATGTAAAACGAATATTGAATGTGAAAACTGAAATTACTCTGTGCAAGTCTGTATTATTATCGTACTGTTAATCAGGATAATATCCTGGTGATGGACGAACGTCCAAAATCGGTTAATTACCACAAAAATAAAATAGGCTACCATGGAAATAATCTCTGAAGTCCAATAATCTCAACATCTCAACATTCTCTGAATCTCAACATTCAATCTGTGTTGTGGGGGGGGGATAAGTGTTTATTTAGGAATTTGGATACTTCCTAAACAAAAAATCTCAGAATGTTCAAATTTTATAATCCGTTTAGGTATACCTACTTACTATCTGACACCACGAATATTTCGGTCAAGATGAAATTTACTGTATTCATGCCAGGTTTCAAAACTCAGTTTTTACGGAAAGCTTTGAAGTTTTTATCTCGGTCTCTCTCCCGTAAGGCGACATACACACACACTCACACACACACATATATATGTGCCCGGTATTTGTATGTGATATCAGCAAAATTCAAAAATTTACTACTTCATACTTGATATTTGATTCAGGTACGGCCAGAATAACTATCACTTAGTAATAGTTAATGTTAGACAATTTTACTGGGTGCAGCCGAAATGTAATGGGTAAAATAAAAAGATACCCTTCAAAAACAAGAAAGCCCTTTATTGTTGCCTTCATAACACATTTCCGCACACCGCATCTAACCAACGGTGTACTGGAGCAGCGATTTGGCCCATTCCAATATTGGGCACTCCAATGCCGTCGGTCATCTGCTCATCTGTACACGATATGTTGGTTGCAAGAAAGGATTGTGTTCTCGGAGGCCCACATCAGCAGGTATATAAGCTAGTGAGGAAGGGTTACTGAAGGCCAAATAACTTCTGTGGAAATATACGAGGAATAAGGAATATTAAGAAATGTAACCATTTAATCTTAAACACAAGTAAGCACTGTTCGAAGAAAGGTCAAAATAAAAAATGTTTGTTACATGCCTAACAATTAGAACATTGGCTCCAGTCCACTGCCCTGACTTAATGAGTGTTACTTGATAAACTTCTAGAAGATATCGGAGTTGTGTTTCAGATCACTCACAAACTATTACATATACCATCATATAGGCAATTAATGGAGAAAACAAATTTTTGTAACTCATTGCGTAGGCAACCTTGAAGGTCAAATGAAGATTAGTTGGTCAAATGAATTTAAGGCAATGTTGAATAACAATATAATACGTGGGTCATTTAATAAGTAACGAGACAAATCACTTTAGCTCAAAAACGATTTATTTAATTAACACAAAGTTTGGCTACTTTTCAATATAGCCCCGGCAACATTTATACACTTATCCCATCGTTCTTCTAATTTGTGTATGCTTCTGGCATGAAATAATTTGGGTTGATCTCGAAGCCACTTTTTGCACCTGATTTTTAACTTCTTCATTGGATTGAAAATGTTTCCCCATGAATAATTTTATGGGCAGTTCCAACACTAGCGTGCACTTCTTCAGCTATCAGTTCAACAGTAATATGTCTGTTGTCCTGAATTAACGCGTTAATGCAAGATTCGAAGGAGGAAGTTGCTACTTCAACTTGTCGTCCACTTCATTGCTCGTCACAGACACTTACACGGCCACTTTTTAAACTGTTCTACCCATTTGTAAACGTTCAAACGGTTTAAACAATTATTCCCGTACACTTTCAACATTCTTTCGTGGATTTCACAACCTTTAATACCCTCTGCAACTTGAAATGTAATCACCGAGCGTTGTTCTTCCGAGGTGCAATGCTCGAGCGGACTCGCCATTGTTAACTGAATACATTTGAGGTTATGCTTACCAAACACTCTCGAACAGCTGATGAGAAATAAGGATGCCAACTTGAGGCACTGAAACTATTGTATTGATTAAAGAAACCGTTTTTGTCTTGTTATTTATTGGATAGCATTTATAACAAGAAAATCAGTTATTCCTTGTTTGGTCTCTTAGGCAAATGAAGGAAGTTAAATACACGAGGATAAAGAAAATAACAAGAAGTTAAAACAAAATCAAAATAAATTTAGTTATTCAATAGAAACAAAATATGGGCTCCATTCCCCCTTCTCAGTTATTATATATTTCAAACAACAGGCAAGCTAGTTACGTTAGGCTTAACATAGGGGTTCATACAATAACAAAGTTTAACAGTTTTGAAAAATAATTGGTCCGTTTGAAGAAAATTTGTCAATCAGAAATGCAGTTACAAACAAACGGAGTCACATGTATATTTCATATAAAATTTGTTTCTGATCTATTAATTTCAAATAGTATACAAATTTCCCAGTATTTTTGCGTGCGTGCGCGCGCGTGTGTGTGTGTGTGTAGAAATCGACTATTTTCAGAACATTTCAGCCGCTTTCAAATAACCTCTCATTCTCTCTCTCTCTCTCTCTCTCTCTATATATATATATATATATATGAGAGATAGATGAGAGAGAGAGATGTATATATATATATATATGTATATATATATACAGACACAGTGACAGACCTGTAAAATACCGTGGCAAACAGTTTTGACAAAGCGTGAAACCAAGTACCGGTGCGCATAAAATTGCAATTTCTACAACAAAAAATTGGCGTGTAAACATGGAAAGTTGGAAAATGGAAAATACTCCCACCTGGTCAATATCTCCCTTTATATATATATATATATATATAGAGAGAGAGAGAGAGAGAGAGAGAGAGAAGATTTGGTAACATTTTAATCAGCTGTGATATAATTTTTAATTAAAAAAAAAAAAAAAGAATCAATCAATATTACAAAGTTAATTAAAATCAGACTGCTCCAATAGGAAGTAGGTATATATGATTCGTTAGTGAACACACAGCTAGTGGTGGTACAACCCCCTACTATTGTCAGATCTGTGTGCGACACAGATGATAATTAACATCAAATTAATCAATATTTTGACAGCCATATGTTTGAAACAAAGTTTAGAAAATTCAAAACATTTTTCGATTGTTATTCTTCAGAAAATATTTATTTATTGGCTTTGAATGGTCCTTATTTAGCTTGAAAGGTCTTTAATCGTTCTTAAAACTATAACTTCTGAATCCATCAAGGTGCTTCTTTTGAAATCTCAATAAAGCAAACTAAATTTTCAAAAAAAATTAATCTAATTTCATTAATTAAAAAAAAAAGTGTTCATTCAAGAAAATGATTTTAGACTAAAAAAAAAAAATCTGATGTAAACACTCACATGACTTTGTTCCTTTTAAAATATAATTATATAAAATCGGCATATTTCCTTCTATTTGGAGTTGCTACTCAAGTTTAGTTTCCAAAGCATAAATGTAGAAGTGGTAGGGTTAATGCTGATTAGCGCTAATTGCAGGTATTACAAGAATCTGTATTCCACAAGACAGTGTCTAATCTAGCAAATTCAATTTATACATTCTCCATAAACACCCTGGTTACCTGGAATCTTGATGCAATGGGTTCAACTAGGTTTCATAGATGAATGGAAGAGGGTATGTTCATAGAATACAATACAGATAATATGTTTACTTCGCAAAAGAAAGAACTGGTTTCTCGTTTCATCTAGATGAAATTCTATGGAGTAGTTGAATACTTAATATATTTAGTTGATAGAAACAAGCTTCTACAGGATTGCAAGCTTCAGAGAAATAAAGTGAAGCAGACAGACGAGTCCTGCAAAAATCCAGGACTCTTGGGATTATTGGAAACATAAGCTGGTAAGTTCGACCACATCCGTCTTACAGCCCGGATCCTGTTTTATCAGACTTCTCTCCCCTTAAGTAAAACCATTATCTTGCGTCAAATTTCACAGCAAGTGAACACAAATGTGCAAACTTGGCTCACTTCAAGGCAAAGAAATGTTTACTGCTAGCCCAAAAACTAATAAAGAGGACAAGTGTATTATTTACAGTTTATGTCTAGAGATAGGTAATTTCTGGGATTCAATTAATACACCACATTAAAACAATAACCATTTTATCTCTTTGCTCATTGAATGGCCCCACGTTTTTTTAACAAGAACCCATATGAAGATACGCTTTGTATATAATGGGCAACTAAAGCAATAATTGGGGGGGGGGATTAACATAACAGGAAATCATGCTTCAGTTGATATCCCATCTTTCTGGCCCAGATTTATTAAATAAACATTACATAATTAATTACAAATAAATATATGATGTAACCAATTTAAATTTATTGTTTACTTATATAAACATACAAAATGAAACTATATCATAATTGGATTATAACTTTTTGAAGGAATGATATTATAACTAAATTTAATTAATTGTCAAATTTAATAATTAAGATGAAGTGATTGAGAAAGAGGAAGGGACAAACAAAACAGGGTGGCCAATATTTAATACTAACCAGTTTAAGTTACACAAACTGATTAGTATGCAAGAAGAAACTGAAACAAAATGTTGGAATAAGAAAATAAGAGGGGTGGCACGACAACTTAACAAAAGAATTTAAAATAGAACAGAGATGTACCAAAAGAGTTTAAAATTAACAAGTACTCTTTCTCTTGAATATACGTATTCAAGTTCGTGAGTGTGTATACAAATATTTTAAATTTAATTCATCATACTAGATTCTGCTATTTTAATTAGATACGATTATAATAATTTATGCCATCAAGAGGATTTCAATATACGGAATTTATATAATAGAATAGTATTAATTTTATTACTATTACATTTCAACCAGTTAGTATAATAATTAGTTGATGTATCTAATTTCCATTGTGTGTAATTAACATGTAACTTTAACAAATTTCACACATGTTTAACAATGAGAAGATCCATTATAGTAACATAACAGTGTATGTGTGTTTGTGTGTTTGGTTCATGTTATTACTAACAATTAGTAAGTACCATTTTGGATAACCATTTTAAGCATAATTTTAAACACGTACCATCAATAATTGTTATAATTATTGTTTGTTTGAAGACATATTATTCATGTATTTAGTAAAACAAAAAAAAGGTTAGAGGTACATTATCAGCAAAATAAAGAGAACTAACTGTGTAAATAAACATAAGACATTACTAAATCAATACAGAATTTTTACGGTATCGTTTCAAGGAACACACCAAAAAATGAGACCTGAAAACTAGTATCTATATGCAAAATCGATATAATAGAATAGAATTTTCATATAACTATGATACCATACAACAGAATTCTATGAAAACTTTGTAATAATTAACAGTCTCAAAATTGAGTTTCACCGGAAATACGATTTTTGAAGTCACCTGAGTAAGCATAAAAAAAATGTGTCTTCTTTCACTCGCATATAGACACAAACATAGATACATACAGAGAGAGAGAAATTTACATAATAATTCAAAAATAGAAAATTATAGGACGCTCAAATATGATTATTCCTTTTAATCACCACGAGATTGCGGCACCAGTCAAAATAAATAAAATAAAATGAAAATGCGATTTTACTGTATGTTCTTAGTTTTGGACGATTTTCCCACTAATTTGTATGAATAGATGATTAGTTTAATGGGCTACAGATTTAGGTAATTTTACAAAAATTAGTTCCTGCAGAATCCGTGTCCTGCGAGGCGCGACAGGCAATGAGTGCTGATCGAAATATTAACCTGGTCTATTCATAAGGATTCCTAGATTACTGAAAAAAAATGACCAGCACATTTCTCCGTTGTAACTTTATGGTAAATTAGTTTATTAATTAGTCCTCAACAACTGGAAGTCGTGTGAACAAGAAAAGTCGTGTGAATGATTTGGAGTATTAAATTATATGAACCCAGTATAACAGCCAGTTGTTTCTTTATTCTTGATTAATAATTCTACATAATTTATTTATTTTTTACCCAACGTTTCAACACTCAGCGTGTTCCTCTCAAGGGCTATATAATTAAATCTGAAATTACATTGAAATTTTATAATATTATGAGAGAAACACATCATTATTAACTAGTTGTCCACAGATTTTTATACCAACCTTAGTAGAATCTGTGGACAACTAGTTAATAATGATGTGTCTCTCTCATAATATTATAAAATTTCAATGTAATTTCAGATTTAATTATATAGCCCTTGAGAGGAACACGCTGAGTGTTGAAACGTTGGGTAAAAAATAAATAAATAATGTAGAATTATTAATCAAGAATAAAGAAACAACAAGCTGTTATACTGGGTTCATATAATTTAATACACCAAATCAATTACAAATAATCAGCGAATAATATAAAGAAACTACTAATTAGTCGTGTGAATGTTTCACATCACTTTTTTATGATTATAATAATTAAATTTACTAGTTTTATTCGGTAAAATTTCTTTGAATATTTTTAATAAATGTAACAGCATTTCCGGACATTTTTTTTACAATAAAAAACACTCACACGACGAATCCTCTGTATTTATTTAAACAATCAAGAGTTGATAGCTTGTTAGGGCTGTACAAGCTCAAACATGGAAATGAAGTGATTATTTCTTCAAGAAAGCAGGGACACTTACACTGAGACCTGCTTCATTTATACTGATAACCTCCCCATATATATAGAACCAACAAGTGTGAGTGTAAAGGAAACATTAACTTGAAGTGAACTCTCTAAACGTATTTGGTGAATTTGCTCTGACGATGGACAAAAATCCAAACCGGTCAGGAACATAATCAATATGCATGCTACGACGGATAAAATACCAGAAAAAATGGTGCCTTTTCTATACGAGAATTTAAATTATTATATTTTATTGTTTAATGTATAGAGTTTTAAAAAGTTAGATCCTTCTAAATTCTAGAACATTCTAGAAGTAAATAAAAGCAAACCTAGCCATTTCGTATTTGGTAAAAGTTGAAAGAGACCTCTTTGGACATTTATGGAACGTTCTACATTGTTTTAATTTGTTATATAAAGATGAAGCAGAACTTTAGTCGGTTCTAAAGTTTTTTAGAACAAACTTGTTACTCTCTCTTACTCCCCCTAATAAAAGGAAGTAATGCGATCTTGTCCATTTATTTCAAAATGGTATATCTGGAGTTTTCCCACGAAATAGATGTTTTGAGGTCCCCCTGAATCCGAAGAAAAATGTTTTTAGTGAATGGTCTGTAAGTTAACAAAATATCAAAAAAACTAAAAATCCCAACAAGGTCATATTTGGTATTCCGTTTAGGTAGGTACTACCACCATATCTGGCACAAAGATTTCGAGCAAAATTCATCAACCAGAAGTGCAGACTTTACTGAATATTTTTTTTTAAGCATTTCAGCCGATTATTAAGCGATTCACAAGTCTTATTCACACATTTTCCTAGAAAAATTAATTTTTTTAGGGTTCTAGGAGAAATGTAGCGTTTTTAGCATTCTCTGTTGTACCACTTCAGTAAAATATTTGGCACTATCAAGTATATAACATAATTATATACATTTTATATTATATAAATTTGAAAAAATGGTTAACCGGATATGCCTCTTTGCAGAATGGGTTTCAGAGGTTTTTTTTTCATTTTATCGAAAAGACTAACTACAACGATTTTCTTAAAAAAAAAACACAGACATAAACTTATCACTTTTATTTGTAATTTTATCCGAAACAAAAAATTATTTTACGTAATTCTGGAATTTGTAATGTTAAATTGTAGATTTTATATGAAGTTGTTTCAATGTTATTGATGCTTTTTCTGGACTATACTGATATATAATATTATATAATATATTTAAAGAGAGAGAGGAGAGAAGAGAGAGAGAGGAGAGAGATAACATGAGCTAAACGAAGGAGATTTAAATGGTTTTTATAGATTTAGAAAACGCATACGACAGCGTACCACGGAATCGTCTTTGGACAGCTTTGAGGCAGGCCGGCATTAGATCTTCCATTATCGCAGTAATTCAAAGATTCTATAAAGGTAATAAATGCTTAGTACAGTTAGGTTCGCTTATCTCTGAAAGTTTTTGCACTACCATAGGTCTACTAGCAAGGCTGCTGCATGTCTCCGACACTTTTCAAAATTTACCTCGACATGGCTCTGAAGGAATGGAAAAGCAAATGCCGTAAAATGGGTGTGAAAGTGAAGGAAAATTTATACATAAGCAACCTACTACTTGCGGATGACCAGGTAGTGATTGCGGGAGATGTAGATGATGCGGCCTACATGTTAAGGAAATTAGCAGAAGAATATGAGTGCTGGGGTCTTACTTTAAATATTACAAAGACCGAACATCTGCCCAAAAGTAAAGATAGAATAGAACTGGAGGATAAAGAAGTAAAAATAGTCCAAAATTTTAAGTACCAGGGATCTACTGTTGAGATCGGTGGTGGTTCTAAATCAGAGGTGGATGGAAGAATTAGAGAAGGGAAAAGAGTCATAAGGATGCTCAATTCAGTGCTGTGGAATAAAAATATTTCCCGAAGCACCAAGCACCTAATTTATAAAGCTATATTTGAAAGTATTGTGCTATACGGAGCAGAAACCTGGACTCTAAATAAAAAAGAAAGAAGTAGACTGCTATCCACCGAAATGACTCCTGGAGGAGGTCAGCAGTTAGATCCAGAAGGGAAAAAATAAGAAATGTGGGCATTAAAACAGAGTTAAATGCCCAACAAAATATCCTCCAATCTATAGAGCTTAAACAGTTAAAATGGTTGGGGCATTTGTTAAGGATGGGTGGAGAAAGAATTCCAAAGGCAGTGTATGAGATGACGGTTGAGGGAAGAAGAAGAAGAAGGGGAAGACCTAGGACCAGATGGAAAGACTCCGCATTAGAATCTTGTCAGGATACGGTTTGACGGAGGCCGATGCCACGAATAAGGAGAAATGGAAGGATCGGCTCAGACAGTAGGTTGAGAAAAAACTACTACATGTAGAAAAAAAACACTGAAAAAAAAAGAGAGAGAGAGCATGAGGAAATGTAATGGAAATTGAATCGGAATATAAAACATTAATTAAGGGATGTATCATTATTTAAATGAAATAGTCGTTCAATTTAAAATAAAAGCTTCAATAACTCAACATTGTCCAAACAAAATGAATACAATAACTGATGGACGATGTTTGTCCTAGAAGGTATAGCACTATAAAAGTGGTAATATTTTAATAAAATAAACATTTTTAAAAATAAATCGAACTGTCTGTATTTTTTGTATTATATCATTTTGGGAGGGCCAGACTTGCATGTCATAATTAATATTACTATGAAAAAAAACAACATATAAAGGGGTGGTAATATCTACTTATGACCTTTTCTGAAACTATAACACAATATCGTATTATCTCACTATTTGTAAGGTCGTTGGTAATTTTGAGTCACGTTTTTAATATATTATTATTAGTAAGGTGTAATATTAGTGATTTAAATTCCACAAGTTTTACAACAACTGAATGGTATTAGGACACCTAATAATACCTTAGCCTAATGACATTAAAAAGTGCAATGCCATTTTATCTCTGATGTTCTAATTCCCATTACGTTGGTATTTTTTTTTTACTTTCTCTTACTACTGAGGAACTATACTATTGTGTAAGATGAAGTATTTGCTATTATGTCAAATTCTTGAAATTGAATTTTCAACAGAAATACATGTTTTGAGATTTCATAAAAACGAAAAAAAAAGAGTTTCAAGCAAATATAGTGTTTGTGTGTATGTATGTATGTATGTTTGTTGTATGAACAAAATATGCTTAATTTAAGTCAAACAATCCGAACATGGCAACTCCTATAGAACCGGAAGTGAGTTAGAGATATATTAATGTTTAAACGTTTGAAAGCAGCCTTGAGATAAACACTACAAAATGCATATGAATAAAGTAAAGTAATGCCTATTTTTTCAGGCGGGCTTAACGTCCAACTACCAAATTAGGTGTCGTGGACGGGGGCGGAAGCTCATACTTTACTATTAATAATTTTTAAACAAATATAAAATTTAGCAGTTATGCGCTGGACTCGAACTGGGGTCCTTCCACTTACAAGTCCATGCTCATAACCACTACACCAACACCTGCCCCTGTATATGAATAATAAATTAAAGATAATATGTATGTAAATATGTCAAATAAGTATTAAATTCTGCCCACTTTATTTTGACCATCGCTCTAGTATTATATAATTATTATTACTTTGAAGAATGTAATACTGAAAACTTCTAGGATTATTTCGAAAAAAAAAAGTGGGAATGATTAGTGGTTTGATGAAATAATTAGAGCATGTAAGTAAAAAGCACTGCTCTGTGACCATGACACTTAAACTTGAGCTATTTTTAGACATATTCAACTTAAAAATCTGGTGTGAAACACTCACACGCCTATCTCTTACTGCAATTAATACAGTATAATGGAAAAAACGTGTCTTTAAAATTATAATGTTTACAAACGTTTAGTTGGCAGTGCCCTCTGTCTGAAGTAATAAAGCTTGTAGGGAAATTTTAATCTAAATTGACAGGTCTCCAACAATTCCCTATAAATCAGTATTTGCAGAAAAATGTTGCAAATAAAGTGAAAGGTTTTTAAATATGTACGTAGATATATCGTTTTCAAGCAAATTCAAAAAAAAAAAAATCAAAATCGGGCTTCCGCTTCACCGATTTTCTTCAATTTGGAACTCTAGCAATATTGTAAAATAGCTACTGAGGTTCAGTCACAAAAAAAGCAACTCTTTTTTCAAATTTTCACCGACGTTTCGGCAAATTCATTACCTTCTTCAGGGTTAAAGTTTCAACACTTGGTGATGGTATATCACAAGCTGAACTATAGTCTTTAAGAAATTCAAAAAAGGAAATTTTTATCCTGAAGAAGGCAATAAATTTACCAAAACGTTGCCGAAAATTTCAAAGAGTAGGTTTTTTTTTTTGTGACCGAACCTGAATTTTATATCAAATACCAACAGTCCTAACGAAAACCAAAACAATTCTAGTAGCGCGCTGCACAAGAAATGCGGAGATCCCGGGTTCGAATATGCTGCCTTTAGATTTCTCTTCTTGGGAGCCTCTCCAGCTCACTGCTCCGGCAGTGCACTGAGAAGGCTCCGGAGAGCATAATAGATCTTTCAGATCTCAGTGTATATCAGAATAATCCCCTATAACAATCTATATGTATGTATGTAGATAACTATACGATGTCTAAAGAAAGCCGATAGAGAAAATCTCGAAAGACTGAAAAAAAAAACTTTCAGCAAAGTCTCACTTCCGGTTGATGAATTTTTTTCCGAAACCTTCATGTCAAATACGGTGGTCCACTTAAACGGAATCCAATTTGAACTTCTTGCGACTTTTTTCTTTCTGAAATATTTTGTTCATTTGTCTCTCTCACACACACCATACATACCACACACAACATTCGATAAAACATTGTTGTTTTGAACTCAGGGGGACCTCAATACACTGTATTGACGGAATTGTACTTCCGCTGA
The DNA here is from genome assembly GCA_011037195.1 of Triatoma infestans. Taxonomy (NCBI): domain Eukaryota; kingdom Metazoa; phylum Arthropoda; class Insecta; order Hemiptera; family Reduviidae; genus Triatoma; species Triatoma infestans. Next base: position 106,536 of record JAAEAF010000753.1, read on the forward strand.
AACTCAAAATCAAAATTTAAAAAAAAAAAACCTGATGTGAAAAACTCACACAATTTTCTCTAACAGCAATTACTACAATTCTAACTGACAAATTTGGATTTTTTACTAAACATCGGATGGACCTAATATAATATATAAATACATAGAATGCGAAATGTACATTATACTTGCTGTTGTTTAGCGAAGAGACTAACATCTCTGAGAACCTAGTCTTAAATTCTCCCCAGAAAATTGCTCCAACGATTTTCTTTAAACTTGACATATCAACTACACATACAAAGACCTACAATTTTTATTTGAAACATTTCTCCAGGAAAATGCATTTAAAGGCATTATTAGGAGAGCGGGTGGTGCTAAAGTGCTATTTCAGTTTAAGATACAATTCTATCATCTAAATAATATTAATTAGAATTAAATATGTTGTTGAAATTCCGTGTTTCAAAAAAATCGAATGACGGAAGTGCGTTTTTATTGAAAACTATTTCTCAGTTTTTTTTTTTACTTTCTTGCAATTTTCTCAAAAATGGCTCCGACGATTTTCTTCAAACTTGTTATATCAACTACACAAACAAAGATTTACAACTTTTATTTAAAACATTTCTCTAGAAATATTCATTTAAGGGCTGTTTTGGAGGAGGGTTGGGGTTAGGTTTTCCTCTAAAGTGTTATCATAGTTGATTATACAATTTTATCATCCAAACAAAATTTACTAGAAATAAATAGATTCGCCAAAATTTTGAGTTTCAAGAAAATTAGTAAACCGGAAGTGCGCTTTTGCTGAACTTTTTTTTCAGTTTTTGACGAACTCTTAACGAATTTCATCAAATTTGATACAATAACTATAAAATTTGTCAATTACAATTTGGAAAACTTGAGTAATAAGGGAAAGTTGTGTGAGTGTTTCACACCAGATTTTTTATTTTCTTTAACTGCTGTTAGTAGATTAAGTATTGTAATCCTGTCAAATATTCGAAATCAAGTATTCACCGGAAATATTTGTTTTGAGTTCCCCTGAGTCCAAAAAAGTGGTTTTTAGAAAATGTCCCTGTGTGTGTGCGTGTGTACAGAATATCACAAAAACAAAAAATTGCAGATAACGCAAATTTGTTTTATTCAGTTTAGTACTACCATCGCATCGTTTAGTACACATACATAGATTTCTGGCAAAAGTCCATCAACCGGAAGTACCATTTTACTGAAAGGATTTTTTTTATAGTTTTTGTGATTTTCTCGGAAACGGATCGAACGATTTTCTATAAACATTTTATAACAACTACACATATAAAGGGTTACAACTTTTGTTTGAAACATTTCTCTGGGTAAAGTCATTTAGGGGGGGCTTTTGGGGGTGGGGTAGGGTTATGTTTTCTTCTAAAGTGCTACTTGAATTTGTTATATAAATTTGACATCTAAATAGAATTAAATATGTTGCTAATACTTAGAATTTTAAGAAAATACGTACGTATAAACCGGAAGTTCGTTTTTTCTGAACACTTTTTTTGTGTGTAGTTTTCGCGATTTTCACCATAAAAATACACAGCAATTTCATTAAATTTGGCACAATAACTGTTAAATATAAAGATGATTTTTGTTTGAAACTTTTCTCCAGGAAATTTATTTAAAGTATGAGGGGGGAATGCTTTCAACCAAAAAAAAAAATTTTATTAAGTTTAGACTCCCCCACTGATATAAAACTGCAGACAAACATTTACAGTTTAGTGAAAATTGTAAATTTGAAGAAAATTTGTCAATTACAATTTTGTAAACTGTAATAAGAGAAAGTTTGTGTGTAAGGTCGGACGGTTTCTTTTAATTCCCATTTTTTTTAATTTATTTACAATTGCTTTTAACATTTTTTATTTGTCAACATTAAAGTTGATTAATTATTTATTCAAAAATTATATTATGAAAATTAATAATTGTTTAATTTTTGGATAGTTTACACAAGAAGTAAGACGACTAGTAGAAATAAGACGACTTCAAATATACATGTATCGTGCTCTAGAAGTACCATATACTACTTGTACATACTGTATGCTACAGTTAGGAAAAAACAAACTATTTTAAAATATAAAGTAGTTCAGTGAAGTAACATAAAAATTGTGTGTTGTAAAGAAAGCGAGTATAAACATCTCTGTATATATATCTGGCTGTATTTTAAAAAGCCGGAAGTGCCACAGTAACCCTTAACCTCCCCAACTTACCTAATAGGAGAATCTACTCTTTTTTTCATTTCCTCAAACCAAGTGAGTTTTATTTTCGTCGAGCATTTCTTTAAGTTCCTTTTTAAAGAAATAATTCTAATATGCTAGACATTTTAAAAGAATTACTTTAATACTTTAGAATATAGAAGACATTAATACAGAATTACTTTGTTACTCAAGATTGAACAATTTCATACCTAAAACTGGGAAAAAATATAATTTACCTTAAATAAAACAATCTAATAATGAAATTTTACTAAAAAAGTGACACTAAAACCAGCTTTTCTTTGGATAGGACCATAAAATTCCGTTACTGAGAATAGTCGGTTCATGAAGTTAAAGTAAACTAATTTTTGAAATAATTAGTCACATATTTCCATAATCAAGACTTTACAAATTAAACAAAAATAAGCTTAAAATAGCTTATAAAATAAATGTTTAATCAAAACTAACTTTTCAACGCAAAAATAAATATAAATTTCAAATAATGAAGAAAAAAAACACTCAATAAAACATTTATAAATTTAACCAAATTTACATACCACTTATTCTCCTCATGTTAATTCCTGTTCACTCGTCTACCAAAAGTGTAAAAAAATATTTAGTAACGCTTCTTCAAATAAATCATCACTTAACAACACTTGAAAACACTAAAAAAAACTTAACACAATGAATGTAAACAATGGAGGAATATACTATATTTTAATGACTTTATTAACTGTTCAACATATTCTAACACAATCATGATATTGTTTTATAAAAATTAATAACCTCTATTTATTGTAAAAATACTCTAAATGTCTATTTTTGTATCAGAAGAAAATTCTGTTTTTTTTTCTGACTAGAGAGTCACAAAATACACACACACATTCTAAGATGGCGTTAAACCAACTGAATACAACTGGTAAAGTCTGAGCCAGCCAGTGTTGCCAATACAGCCGGAGAGAAATAGTAAATATCCCCTAAAGTAAAACATTATTAGAATTAATCATACTTTTAAAATAAAAAATCTGCTAGTTTGCAAGTTTTACTTGTCGTTTACTTTAACAAACATGATTAATAAATATATAAGTTAGTAACTTCTAAATACAGCGCAATGAATATTTTAGCTAAAAGGGAAGCCTTCAACAAAATAGTTTATAAATTAGATTAAGAATTCAATTAATAAAGCGAATTCCTATATGGTTCTGTTAATCCCGAAATTCTATCGTTAAATCAAAGTACATGCTTCCTTTAAAGCCCAAAAAGTCAACTCAATCAACTAACTAAAAATAAAATACGTAGATAATAAATCATGTACCCACTTTAATACATTTGACGTCCTTGATCTGCCATTCGCTGCACCTGTTATTCAATTGATAGTTTACACAGTTTAGATTATTATGAGTTTTAGGAAATATAATTTTTAAAAATAATAATTTTACATATTTATTACTATAGAAAAATAAAATTCGAAGATTGTTTAGGTGATTGTCTTTTTAGTGACTTTTTGGATCAACCTTTTATCACCTCTTACTCATAAAGCATTATAGAGGAAGTATTGCGATGATAATACATTTTCGAAAACTGAGATTTCACCAAAAATAAATATTTGCGGTCTGAATACGAAAAAAATGTTTTTAGCGAATTCTCTCTCTCTCTCTCTCTCTCTCTCGCGCGCGCGCTCTCTCTCTCTATATATATATATATATAAATTTTAGTGTGTGTGTGTGTAAGGAGAGAGAGAGAGAGAGAAAAATATCTCAAAAACCAAAAATCGCAGGAATCTCAAACTTGGTGATTCGTTTAGGTCCATCACATCGTCACGAACGTTTCGGGTAAAATTTATCTATCGGAAGTGCGACTTTACTGAAAGTTTTTTCCCTACTATTTTGCTATTTTCTCGAAAACAGTTGCAACGATGTTCTTTAAACTTCGTATATTTCTATACATCTAAATACCTATCACTTTTATTTAAACATTTTCCCGGGAACATTGACGGAGGGTTCCGGGAGGAACATTAGATTTATGCTTTCTTCTAAACTACTATTTCAGTACAATGTTCTGCTACCCATTAATATTGATGAATTTTAGAAATATTTGCTAGAATTCTAAGTTTGATGAAAATCGGATAATCGGAAGTGTGCGGCTTCACAAAATAGGCTTGAGTTTTTTTGTTTTTTTTGGTGCTTTCTCGAAAACGGTTAAAATGATTTTGTTTAAACTTGGAATGCAACAAAGATAACCATCTGTGATAAACCTAAATATAGCTATCACTTTTATTTGAAACATAGTTCAAGAAAAATTCATTGGAGGGTTTTTTTTATGGAATTTATGCCACTTACAGTTTGTGTAATGTTTTGGCACTATCTTTTGGATTACAGTTTAAACAAATTCTGTTTCTATCTGCGAAGGATAAAGTAAGGTTAAAGTCCCACCATCTCTATATTTTTGTTAGGGCAATTAAGTAAAAACATTGTTAAATCTTACGAAATTTTTATTGTATAATTATCAATTTGATCGTCAGAGACATTTTCCGTGATAGCCCGTTTCTTGTAAAAAGAAGATAGCGGAATCAACCACAGCAACAATTTGATCGTGATTGATTAAAAAATCAGCCTTAGATAATTCTCAATATTGCGATCAATATCAATTTCATAATTATGTTCTTACTGGAAATACACTTTTTGCCCGCATTAGTCCGCAAAAGTGGTTTTTAGAAAATGGTCTCCCCCCTCTCTCTCTCTGCGGTGTTTATGTGGGTGTATCTGCATCTATGTATGTAGATATGTATGTTACAGCACAGCTCAAATGAAATTATAATATAATTCAAAATTCCACAACCGGAAGTATCATTTTCCTGAAAGAATTCTTCAGTTTTTTTGGCGATTTTCTCGAAAACTGTTCCAACGATTTTCTAACCAACTATTCTCTGTGGTTCTCAACTTTTTATTTTTCCTAAAATATACATAAGTTGAAGTTGTCCTGTTTTGAAGATTTTTTTAACAATTCTTATTTTTATGCCTTGATAAAGACAATATATTTGTCGAAACGTTGGCAAAAATTTAAGTTTTTTTATATTAAAAAAAAAAGAGCGAATCTCACAATCCTTATCCATCATTTTCTTTAAACTTGTTACACCACCTACAGACAATATAAAGTGCTAACAACTTTTATTTGCAACACTTTTTTCCCAAGAAAATTCATTTAAATGAGGTTTGAGGTCAAAAGTTTGAAGAAAATCGGTAGACCGGAAGTGAGTCATTACTGAATAGTTATTTCAATTTTTCTACGATTTTCTCCATTAAAATTCAAAGATCTGATTTCATTATTTTCTGTGTACTAGTTATATAGGAGTACATTCAGATATCTATCACTTTTGTCTGAAACTTTTCCTCCAAGAAAACAAATTTAAGGCATTTTTGAACGAGCAATAGGGAGATTTTGAAGGAACCCTTTCTTCAAAAAAAAGTTAATTATTTGGCAAGTGAGAGGTGTAGGATTTTTACAACTCGAGTTCAGAGTTTGACCGCGAGAGCGCAGCGAGTGAATCTGGACGAGAGTTGTAAAAAAAAATATTCGCTCACGAGTTAAATATTAGATTTTTTCTGCAATTGTATTGAATTGGATCTTAATTTATAGGAATATAAAAAAAATATGAAACGTGCAGAAACTCTATTACCTGTTCCGTATGGTATAATCTCAAATCCGCGCTGTATCTGGGATTCTTTTCATCTTTTTTCGCGTATTGCCAGTAGATGGCTGGCTAATTACAGTTGAATAATGTTACTTTTTACACACTAGTGAGAGAAAGTAGCGTGTAACTCACTAGTGAAAAGAAGTAGAACTTCAAATTGTATCTAGAGATATTTTCCGTGTTAGTCTGCTTCTTTTTATGGTCATCGACCGGTTTCGGGCGTTCACCCATCATCAGGATGCTTTTTGTCAGTGTGATTTGCACAGATTTTGTTTTTTGGTGTGATTTTTTTGTCAGACTTGCACAGAGCAAATTTAGTTAATACACTCATAACATAACTCTAATTAGCCCAAGATATAGCGTCAATACGCGAAAACAAGATGAAAATTTTTATCTTATTGTAACAATTCACATTTATCTCTTGACACATTATTAAAAAAAAAAGTATTTCAAGCTAAGCGAAGCTTGAACAGAAGTTGGAATGATTAATCTTAGGCATTGTAACTATAAGACAGGAGAAGGAAAACAGAAGTCACATCTTAAAAGTTTATGTTTGAAAAAATGTAAGAAATATTGGAACTAAATTAGACCTAATTATAGTTATGGAAAAGAAAAATAGATGGCGCCCCCTTATACTACTTTCCCCAATAATAATTCACTATAAAAAAGTTTTTTGAGAAAGAAATTAATTACAAAATATATTATTCAAGTTTATTGAACCAAAAACAGAACTTATAAAAAACAAAAATATTAAAAAAACAATAAACAAACAAAAAGGGTTTAAAAAACAAAAACAACAAAAATAATGTGGAAAAAATAATATAATTTAGGTTATTTGACAAGAAAATTATTTGCGAATTGACCTTTACAAATTTTAAGTAAATTAACAGATAAACTTCATCCAGTTGAGTCATTACAAATTTCAAATAAAGTATCATATACTTCAGGTAAATATTTTTGAACAAGTTTTATGGCATCTATTCTGATCGACCACCTGTTTCAAATAATGGTTTTAAGGTTAAAACCAGTTACATGAGGTTAAAATATTACATCGTTATACAGACGAGAAAAGAAATTTATAAAACTCTTGTACTACTATATTAACGAAACTTAAATTAAGGTGTTACCTCACATAGAACTAACATTGTAGAAAGTGCATAGCAGTTACTCAGTAATAGAGCCAGGCCAATATGGAAAGTAATTTCAATATATTATTGCTAAATGTGACGGAGTATGGCGCGCTCTTAAGATTCATTTAGAATCAGATTAGTAAGTCTCATCACACTGAACTGAAGATTCAAGTAAAATTAGGCTAACTAGAACAGCTGATGTATGGAATCATTGTATAATGCGGCCCCTACACGGTCGATAATATTGTCAATATTGGTATTGACAATAAAGCCATCAATACTCATGCTAACCGGTCTTAATACTTCATTACCTTACACGATCAATATGTTTGTCAATAACTTTGCTCAGTACTTACTACTTCTGCAACTAGGAGAGTAAATCTACGTGGTTTTACTCGTTTTTTCCCTTCCAAAAAATGAATAATCGTACAAAAGCTTGCGTAGCTATTATTTTGGCGTTTGGCACTACTCGTCAAGTGAAACGCAAACACTGGATGAAAGAATGGTTGAAGAAGAGAGATGAATATTCTCATTTAGTACTTTTGAAGGAAATCAGCCTCTGGATGTTGAAGATTTCAAGAACTACTTTCGAATGGATGAACCTATCTTTAACAAACTGTTACAGATGGTTGAACCATTTTTGAAAAGACAGGACAGAAATATGATAGAAAGTATAAGTGTTAGGGAAAGATTAGCATTAACCCTGAGGTACTTGGCCACAGGAGAAATTTTGAAGACTTGAAGTTTTCATTCATGTCCCCAACAACTATCAGCAAATCTGTAATAGAAACCTGTGAAACCTTTATATATGTCCTATAAAACTTGGAAAAAATTACAATCACCTTTAAAAAATGTATGATTGAAGTTTTATTGTAATACACAAATCTTTCCAAAGTACCTTTGTAAGGTATTGTATCACTGTTGTTGAGGTTAGTTTCAACGTTGTATAAAACTACTGAACTGAATATTGATGGAAACATTGGCGCCGCCTCTACACGGTCAATATTATTGTCAATATCCCCCCCAATTCTCAGTATTGATACACGAAAATCAGGATTTCATCAATACTCTTACCAATACCGACCGTCAATTTCACTTTACACGAGGCCGCTTATTGCTTCCAAAGTTTTTTTTCCTGATGGCATTCGCCCGTCAACACGACGTCTTAATAAAAGTGCGATATCGCTGAATTCACAGAACAAAATTAATTTACTCATTACAAACAAACAATTACATCTATTTTCGAAATATTCAAATAACTTTCCCTTTATTTCAATTCTTGCAGTTATAAATAACAACTTCAAACTAGACCAAAATTTGTTGAACCTCGGCAACTAAAGAAACTACAGCTGATTTTGATCGAAAAAATACGAACGTCATCGAGTAAATAAACGTTCAAAATATTATAGTATTGGAAGGTTACATACCAATTATTAGGTTAACCAATTTAATATAAACCAATTATTGGTATAGGTTAACCAATATAGGAAAAATACAATGTTTAAAAAAGACAATTTCTTTTTTTACTTTTACTTTTACTTTTAGTATCAAATAAATCAAACCAAACAGGAATAAACACTATTCGCGCGTTAAAAATAGTAATTAAAAATGGTGTGAAACACTCACACGACTTTAATCACTTACAAATTGTCTACATTTTCTCTAAAACGTTTAGTTGGGCTGGCCATAAAAAAAGGGTGGCAGGGATTAATACTTCTATACCTGAGCGGTATAGATACGCTCGGAATATCAAGTTTGAAATCCCTGCGATTTTTCGTTTTTAAGATATTTTATTCATACCCAAAATTTTCTAAAAACAATTTTTTTGTACCCAGCAAAGCTAAAAACAAGTATTTCCGGTGAAAACTCAATTTCGAAAATTTGATATGATTGAATATTTCCTCTTAGTACGAGTATCGAGAAAGCAAAATAAAGAATAATCCTAACTTTATTTCAGTTAATATCTTTGCTTTGACGGTACACCGCTTAGAGCACGCTTATTTTAATGGTCCAAGATATTTTGGTCGTCCTAAATATTTAATTACATTCAATACTGTATAGCTATGGGAATCTAAACTATATGAGATGGCACTTTGGGATTAGCTCAACGATAGCGCGCTGGCTAGCAACGCGGAAGTTCAAGTCCAGCACAATTGCCCTTAGATATTCTCTTCCTAGGGCCTCTACAGCTCACTGTCCGGTGATAGGCAGTGTCCGGAGAAGGGTCTAGGCACCAATGACCATAGATGTTGAAGCGCCTTAAATTAAAAAAAAAAAGAGAAAAGTACAATGATCGATTATTAAGTAGACAATATTCCAAGTTATCACAAATATCAAAAAATGTCTCTATTCTAGATTTTTTTTAAAAAACTGGTGTGAAACCATCACACTACTTTCTCTTACTCCAGTTTTCAAAATTGTAATTGACAAATTTTATAGTTAGTGTACCAAATTTAATGAAACTTGGATATATATACAATATATGGGACATATATACAACCAACAAGTGTGAGTATAATAGAAACATTACGTTGAAGTGAACTCTCTACACAAACTTGGTGAATTTGTTCTGACGATTGATGAAAATCCGAAACCGGTCAGGAACCATATATATATATGCATGCTATGACGGATAAAATACCAGATGATCCAGCATTGCGGACCCATCCACATATTCAAGATTAATGAAATTCGTTGGAGTTCGTCGAAAACTGAAAAATCACTCCAGTAAAAGCGCACTTGCGGTTTATAAATTTTCCTGAAACTCGGAATTTTAACCATTTATTTATTTCTAATTACTTCTGTTTGGATGGTAGAATTACAATTCTAGTTGAACATAAGAATATAACTCATCAGAATAAGAGTGTAACTAATGCATAACACTATAACTCACATCACTATTGTAGAGTTACAATTCTGTTTATATGTGGTGGTTGATTCCACAGAGCTGGAAAGCATCGGAGACATTTTCCGTGGTTTCCTGCTTCATTTACACTCTTAAGTGTATAAGCTGAATTTGCTCTGTGCAAGTCTGTGTTATCACACTGTCTGAAAACGCATCTTGAAGATGGGCGAACGCCCGAAACCGGTCGATGACCACAAAATGAAGCAGGCTACCAAGGAAAATGTCTCTGAATTCTGTTTATACATAATCAACTATTACAGTAATTTAGAGAAAAACATAACCCCACCCCACCACCAAAAAACCCCTTAAATGACTTTACCAAGAGAAATGATACAAATAAAAGTTGTAGCTGTTAAGTGTAGCTTACATACCCAGTTTAAAGAAAATCGTTGCAGCTGTTTTCGAGAAAATACCAGAAAACTGAAAATATATTTCTGTAAAAATACACTCCCGGGCATCCGAGTTTTTTCAAACTCGGAATTTCAATGACACATTGAATTCTAATTATTAATATTTAGATGACAGAATTGTATAGTAAACTGAAATAGCACTATAGAGGAATACCTTACCCTACCCTACCCCAAAAGTGCCCTTAAATGAATTTTCCCTGAGATGAATGTTTTAAATAAAAGTTCCTTGCGTATATCAAGTTTGAAGATAATCGTTGGAGCGATTTTTGAGAAAATCGAAAGAAAGTGAAAAAAACCATTCAGTAAAGTGGTACATCCGGTTGAGGAATTTTGACGGATGACCTACTGTCGGATCCCATGATGATACCTAAACGGAATATCAAGTTTGAACTTTCTATGATTTTTCGTTGCCTTTGAGCTATGCTGTTCACATACACGCGCGCGAACACACTTGCTTACTTACTTACACATACACACAGAACATACGCGCACCGACCATTTGCTAAAAACCACTCTTTTTTGACTCAGGGGAGACCTCAAAACGGTTATTTCCGATGAAAACCAATATCAAAAATTCGGCATGATTACAATACTTCCTCTTACTAGGAGTAAGAGAAAGTAAAAAAATAAGCTAAAACTTACAATAATGAATAAGGAACTGAATGAAGGTGCAGAATAAACAAAATTACTTAATTTCCATTCCAAGAGAATCTGTGAGAAATGACTGTACAAAAAATAAAATGGCATAATAATTGTCTGCTACACTGTATCTTCCCATTATTGAAATAAATATTTCTCAGTAAAAGATGTCTGAAAATGTTTTTAGTTTCTCTTACTTCCTTAGTAAGAGGGAGTATTGTAATCGTGCCAAATTTTCGATATTGGGTTTTCACCGGAAATATCCGTTTTGAGGTCCCCTGAGTCCAAATAAGTGGTTTGTAGCAAATGGTCTATGCGTGTGTGTCTGTGGGAATGTGAACAGCACAGCCCAAAAAAAAAAAATTCGTAGAAAGTTCAAAGTTGATATTCCGTTTAGGTATCACCATGGTATCCGACAATAGGTTATCTGTCAAAATTCCTCAACCAGAAATACCACTTTACTGAATGGTTTTTTTACATTTTTGCTATTTTCTCAAAAATGGCTCCAACAATTTTCTTAAAACTTAGTATATCAACTACACATACAAAGAGCTACCACTTTTATTTGAAACATTTCTCCGGAAAAATTCATTTAAGGGTACTTTTGGGGGAGGGGTGGGGTTACGGTTTCCTCTAACGTGCTATTTCAGTTTATTACACAATTCTATCATCTAAATAATATTAATTAGAATTAAATATAATGTTGAAATTCCGAGTTTGAAAAAATCGGATGACCGGAAGTGCTTTTTTACTAGGAAGTATATTTCAGTTTTCTGCTCTTATCTCCACAAAAAAAGCACCGACGAATTTCATAAAATTTGGTATACTAACTATAAAATTTGTCGATCACAATTTTTTGAAAACTGGAATAACAGAAAGTTGTGTGAGTTACACACCAGACTTTTTTTTTTTAATGGAAAGTAATAGTTTTCATTATATTACTTATCAATATCTAAACAATTTTATTTTTGGGAATATATCAAAACAGTGGTGTTTAGTCGGAGGAATGCTAGGCTTCATAGGCCCCCCACGCACTATTATCCAAATTATTGATTGTTATTTTAACGGGCTGGTTAAGTGCACTGAAAATATAAGCTTGGACTTCACAATCCAATAAGAAGACTGATCAGGGAGAGTAACTGTGAGTAGTAGCGCACTAGACATGGAATGCGGAAGTCCCGGATCTAGTAGTACTGCCCTTAGGTTTTCTCTTCCTAGAATTCTCTACGGTTCACTGTCCGGGTGATAGGAGTGTTGTCTGCAGCGAGAACACTGTCAAAAGGCAGACAGAGCACTGAGACATAAAAGAAAATTAATAAATAAATAAAAAAGTTGACATTTACTTTAGATCGGGCTATAAAGTCAAATCCACTGCGGCCTAAACTTCTATTGTGGCAAGTCGTACACAACACAACTACTACACCTGTATGTCATGTCTGTGTTTAACATGCTGTTAGGTTGGCATACCTGCAGGGATGACAATAGATCCTAGAAGAACAAGCCTGTCCACTTCCCGCTGAAGCAGTTCTCCTAATTATACTAAAATTGAATTAATTTCACAAAATTTCATTTTCCTTCCTAACTGATTAATTACTGAATTTTAGCTGATTATTGGCTGATACACAATCTAATAATATAACACTACAACTGGAATACTTGCGGTTGTGGCGCCGCAATCACCTCGCCAAAAACAACATCATTACACCCAATATATTTTGCAAATCTTCTTGTAACATTAGTACATCCTAAATCGGATATACAATCAATAATGTTTTTAATAAATATGACAATTGTGGCATTCTTGTTCGGAATTACTACCTTCTATCCAAAATTTGAGGAACTTTCAAAACCGAAGAAATATAGTTGAGGATGTCCAACTATTCCCAAGAAAAGATATTATGATTGGTAATGTGAAACACATACCCCACTTTCTCTTACTGCGAACTGACAAATAAATAATGGGGAGAAATGTTTCAAATATAAGTTATAGCTCTTTGTATGTATTGTTGATATAACAAATTCAAAGAAAATTGTTGGACCCGTTTTTGAGAAAATCACAAAAAACTGAGAAAAAAAAAACATCCAGTAAAGTGGCACTTCCGGTAAATGAAAATCTTCTTATCTGATGCGGTGGTTATACCTAAACGAAATACCAACTTTGAGTTTCCTGCAACTTTTCGTTTTTGAGATATTTTATTGACACACGCACACACCATTTTCTAAAAATCACTTTTTTTTTACTCAGGGGACTTTGAAACATGTATTTCGGTGAAAAACTCAATTTCAGATATCTGGCATGATCGCACACTTCCTCTAGATAGAGAAATTACAAAATAACCCAAAATTTAATTTTTATAAACATCATACGAATCTTTTTGAAAAGCAGATAAAAGAGCTAATTCACTAATTGCAAAAATGATCCAAAAATAAAATGGACTAGAAAAGATTCCATAGTGAATAGATCAGCCATCTATTGGCATTTTCACTAACTTCCTTTATCATGAAATAAAGGTCTCGACATTTCAAAATGCTTTTGACATTTTGCCAATTATGTTAAATGTTTTCATGAATATCCCTATTTAATTAACTTCATTTCTTTTCTTTTTTTCTGCTTCTTTGCAAAATGTCATTGACTTATTATTTTAGTATTAAAAAAACAAAATAATTGGATTCTATTTTTCAATATCTTGAATAGAAAGCGAATAAATCAAAGGATATCAGAAATAACTCAGTGGTAGATCAGAAAGCCTTTGTAATAATCACCATTGAAGCACAAATAAGAAATTATAGCACAAATTTTTAAAATTACTATAACCTCATTGTAACGCAAAACCTAATAGGTAACCTTTTCAGTGAAGAATTCTGTTTATTAAAAGAAAAATAATCTAAAACATCACTTAATCTTATAGCATAAGAACAAAAACTAGTTATGTAATAGAATCTTACCTTACGTTCAAATGAATATAGTAGTTTGCAATAAATTATCCCATGCAGACACATACATATATTTTTTTTTATATTGGTCACCACACTGGTTTAAAGAAATCACACTACTTAATAATTTTCAAAAGAAAGAAAGACAAAAAAAAATTGTTATCTTTCATTGGAATAGTTAACAAATAGTACATAGGACATTACAAGTATGAGGAAGGTTCGGAAAGGATTTAGTTCAGGTTTTACTAGGGAATTATCGATTATTTAGAAAGGCCCTTGGACTCCCCCAATAATCCACCCCTTTTTCCACCCACCTTAGTTCATTCTTTGTATTCTTAGGTAACCATTAAAACAATGTAATAAATCTTAGTAATTTGAAAAAAGTTTTACGAAAAAATATAGTTTAAAAATAAAGAATACTTTGCAGAATAAGTAAATCTAATTTGAATTGATTAACAATCATATTTATTACTCTTTTTTTTACTTATTATCTATTAAATTAACTAACAGATTTAGGATTTAATCGGAAATAGGTATTTGTTTTGAGATGCCTGGATATGAACAAATAAAATTTTTATTATTATTTCTGTATGTATGAACTCGTGAATAAAATCTCTCTAAAACAAAAACAGCAAGAAATTACAAGTTTATAACAATCTGTTCAAATACTACCTTCGCATCTGACACGAAACTTCCTATCAAAATCCTTCAATCATATTGAATGTTTTAATTTTTCTCATTTATTGCGATTTTCTGTAAATTTCCTGCCTCTTTAATGAACATGGACACAAACTTGTTTTGTTTATTTAGTTTTGCTTTTAAAGATAATATTTGATTTCGTCTTAACTGGCGCCAGTAGGAAATTGGCTGAAAGAACAATCATGATTTGATTCAGAATGTCGCTTATGATTACTGGCGTTGAAATGTGACAATGTTTTCTAATTTAATCTAACTAGAACCGAGATTCGGCACAAGGCGAGTGAAATTTCTGATCCCACCTTCGGCTCCAGAATTCGACCGCCTTGGGCGCAAATTTCAGAAATCGTCGGCGAGCATAATGCACGCTTTCTCCAACAAGGTGAAACGGTCCACCCCTTTCATCCCTGTCCATCCCCTTTTGACCGCATTTCCTGCAAAGTGGGTCCGCAGGGAAACCCATATTATGCAGATGCTTCCTTAAAAGGCAAGCCCTGTAACTAGGGCAGTAATTCTCCTTAGCGCCACTTTCTGCCGAGGAGATAGGTTGTGCGAGTCTTTGAGGGGCCTTCCAAGAAAATCTTAGAGTGCTTCAGCCCCTCAATACTTTTCCAATATAATGTATGTTTCCATGTTAGTTATTTTTCAATGGCCCCACGGCTGTGATGCCGCAGAAGAGATCCGGACCAACGGGCATTTGTGAGGCGCCCTCGTGACAATAGCCACATTCTCGTTCCTCTCCACAAGAACTAATTCTTCTTCCCACTCCGTTTTAAATCTCCTATTCTCGCCTTCATATTTTCTTTTTCCAGAAAGCATGATTACTTACTTTAGATGGGGATCTTTGAAAAAAATATATATATATAATTTTTTCCTTACACAAGTTAACTCACGGAATGTAAAAAAGTACCATTAACCCAAAAGCACTAATGTATTGCTGACTTTTACCGTTGAGGTCATATGTCTACTCTTATCCAAGAAATGGTGAATCACGTGTGCTTAACGGTCCGCCTAATTGGTTCTAGGCGTCCAAGGGGGTAACTGGAAGACTGAATTAGGCTGATCTGTGAGTAAACTTTAAAAAATTGAACTGATTTTTCAGTTTCTCATTGTTTGTTTTGATAGCAAAGATAAATAAATGGCTCTTTCAAATATTTCTTCCTGAAATGTGACTTCCAAAGGTAGTGCAGCTGGCCATTCCTGATATATAATATGGATACAGTTTCTCTTAAGATATGATTTACTGGGATTTAAGAGCCCTCGCAGAGGCCAAACTTGAGCGTACAATCAATCTAAAATTGCCCTTCCAGGTCTGTTTCTATTAGAAGTCTAATTTCCTGGACGTATTATAGAGGAAGGCTACCTTCCTCTGAATCCTGATTGTTCCCAGCTTCTCAATGATAGCGTTGCTATCCATCAGGGGGGATATTTGAGTTCACCTTCGTCGCCCCCAACAGAATTTACAGGCCATAACGACAAAGTACGGTATAAAGACTTCCAACCACCTAGTGGCAGTCAAGGAAACTAAATATTTAGAAAAAAATTACGTTTTCAAGAAAATTTGTCAATCATTATTATGATAATTGCGGTCAGAGAAAGTCGTGTGAGTGTTTTCATATCACATTATTTGTTAATAGGTTCTGCAGATAGGATTTATTTTTATTTTATATAATTTTCATGCAAGAGCTTAAAGCCGCTCTTAACAAATAAACACAGATTTATTCCATAATATTAAACATTTCTCGTAACTTCAGGGATTTCCTTTAAATAATGTTTAAATAATCTCGATTATATTCAAATGAATTTCAACTATTTCACTGATTGTTCATTTAGTTCCGCCCCTTGGTCATGCACAATTATTAAAATAATATAATTCTAATTTGTTAGGTTTATTACCAGCCGCATATTTAGCAAGTTAAAATACTAAACATTCCTTGCATAATCCATTACTAAATCGCCATTCGCCATCCTGTTATTATATTGTCTATGTCTCCGTCAACATAACACTGTTAATTACATAATGAATTAATGCTATGGTTTAATGGTCACAATCGTATTAACAGCTGCAGGAAGTAATTTGTTTTTTCTACAGCTACATAATTTTTGCTAACAACTAGAACCATTTGTTTAAAAAAGAACTCTTGATTTACAGTCAGTCATTTACTCTTTCACCAAACAACCTACAGATATTATCTTCCTTTTTTATAACCTCAAATTTAACCTACTCCTTTTTCTTAATAGCCTTTTGAAAGTGTACTAATATTTACTTTATTTTAGGCAGAAGTGGGTTTAGATAAATATATACGCTTTTAAAAAGAAATTAATATAATAGCACTCCACTCTGTTTTATACTTTCTATTACCGCTAATAAGAATTATCGCAATCGTGTTAAATTTTCTATTTTGAGTTTTCACCGGATAAACACGTTTTGAGGTACCCTGAGAAAAAGTGTTTTTTAGAAATTGGTTTGGTTTAAGTATGTGTGGTCAAAAACAAAAAATCGCAATAACTTCAAACTTGATATTAAGTTTGAAGTACTAACATAGGATCCGATCCCGACAGTAAGGTTTTGAACAAAATCGATCAACCGGAAGTAATACCCTTTACTGAATGGATTTTTTCAGTTTTTTGCGATTTTCTCGAAAATTGCTCCAATGATTTTCTTAAAACTTGGAATATTAACTACACATATAAAGAGCTTCAACTTTTCTTTGATACATCCCGGGAAAATTCATTTAAGAAGGTAAATGTACCAAAAGCAATATAAATACTAGGTACTATAAATGTATTTATGAGAATTTAAACGAGAATCCAAAATCCAAATGTGGGAAACTGATTAAAAATTACACTCTCACTTTGTCCTTATAAAGTAAAATTGAGAGAGACATCGAACAATGATAATTCAGCAAGATAAAAAATCTGGTGCGAAACCCCCATACAACTTTCACTTATTGCAGTTTACAAAAGTGAAATTGACAATTTTATAGTAAGTATGCAAAATTTAATGAAATCCGTCAGCGTTTTAATGGACAAAATCGCGAAAACTGAAAAAAACGATTTAATAAAAGAGCACTTCCGGTAAACTAATTTTCTTGAAATTTGGCAGCCTAATTATTTCTAATTAATTTTGTTTAGATGGTAGAACCCATCAACTGAGGTAGCACATTAGAAGAAAACATAACCCCACCCCTTCCGCTAAAGACCCTTAAATGACTTTTATATATTCTTTATATGTGTAGTACACATTCGCAGTTTAAAGAAAATCGTTTGAGCTGTTTTAGAAAGAATAGTAGAAAACGGAAAAGACTTTTCAATAAAAAACCACTTTCGATCATCCGATTTTCTTCAAACTCGTAATTTCGACCACGTATTTAATTCTAATTAATTTTATTTAGATAATAGAATTGTATAATAAACTGAAATAGCACTTTAGAGGAAAACTTACACCCCACCACTCCCCCAAAAATGCCCTCAATTGAATTTTCCCGGAGAAATATTTAAAATAAAAATTGAAGTTCATCGCATGTGTAGTTGATGTACGAAGTTTAAAAAAAATCGTTAAAGCCATTTTTGTTAAACGCAAAAAAGTGAGAAAACATCAATTCAGTAAAGTGGTACTTCCGGTTGAAAAATTTAGACTCTAACTTGCTGTCGGATCCCATGGTGATAACTAAACGGAATATCAAGTTTGAACTTCCTGCGATTTATCGTTTTTGAATGCTGTCCACATACATACACACACACACACACACAGGCGCGCACACACACACTAAACACTTTTTTTATATACAAAAGACCTTAAAACGTGTATTTCCGGTGAAAATTCGATATCGAAAATTGACACGATTACAATACTTCCTCTTTCTAGGAGTATGAGAAAGTAATAGATAAAAGAAACCAATATTTCCGATTCCAAATAAGATATTGGATAACTGTAATAACACTACCTCTCGGATATCTATAGAATAGATTTAGTCGTAATGACTAATTATTACTTTCTCTTACTCCTAGTAAGAGGAAATATTGTCTAATTTAATCTAATCTAGGACTCAGGGCCTCCATAGTAAAGTACAGCACTTGGGCCCATTGTGCACCTCACCTCACGTCTGCTCTGTATCATTAAAAGACGCCAGGGCTGAGATTTCTGAACTCGGATTCGGCACCAGATTGTGGCACCAAATTTCAGGAATCGTCTGCGAGCATAATGCACGCACTCTCCAAAAAGATGAAACGATGTCTTGTCCTTTTGGCCGCATTTCCTTTAAAGTGCGTCCGCAGAGAAACCCATTACTAGTAGATCGTAGATGATTCCTTAAAAGGCAATGCCTGCAACTAGGGCAGTAATTCTCCTTAGTTCTACTTAGTTCTGCCGAGGAGATAGTTGGGCAAGTCTTTGAGAGGCCCTCCAAGATATTCTTAGAGTGCCACAGCCCCGCAAGATTTGTCCAATATAATGTTTGTTTCCATGTTTACAGTTTTTGGTCCCGCAGGCAGTTCTGTACGAGATTTCGCAGAAGGGATCTGGACCAATGAGCGTCTGTCGGTCTCTTCGTTTCCCTGAACACCCTTGTGCCCCGGCACCGAGCCTAGCCGGAAGCTACCGTGGTTTGCCAGAAATTCCAATTCTTTACGGCATTCTTTAACAATCCTCGACTTGATGCACTCAAACCTCTAAAGCCTTTTGTGAGGCCTGGCTAACAGATAAAAAGAGGAAGTATTGTAATCGTGACAAATTTTCAATATCGAGTTTTCACCGGAAATATCAGCTTGAGCTCCCCTGAGTCCAAAAAAGTGGTTTTTCGCAACTAGTCTGTGTGTGTGTGTGTGTGTGTGTTTGGAACAGCAGATCTCAAAAACGAAAAATCGCAGAATGTTTAAACTAAACCGTTTAACCGGAAGTGCCACTTTACTGAATGGTTTTTCAGTTTTTTGTGATTTTCTCGAAAACGGCTCCAACGATTTCTTTAAACTGTATATATCAACTACACATACAAAGAGCTATAAGTTTTATTTGAAACATTTCTCCGGGAAAATCTATTTAAGGGTACTTTTGAAGGAGAGGTCGGGTTAAGTTTTCCTCTAAAGTACTATTTCAGTTTTTTACACAATTTTATCATTTATATATATTACTTAGAAATAAATATTTTATTGAAATTCCGAGTTTGATGAAAATCGGTTACTAGAAGTGCGTTTTTACTGAACAGTTTTCATGCGTTTTTCACCATAAAAACACCGACGGATTTCTTTAAATTTGGTACAATAACTGTGAATACAGAGACCTGTCACTGTTGCTTGAAACTTCTTTCCGAGAAAGTTCATTTAAAGAAATTTTGAGTGGAGGGGAGTGTATGGTTTCCTCAAAAAAGTCATTTCATTAAGTTTGGTTACTACAGTATTAAGTTTAGTCTTCTTGGGTAGATTTTTATCTTTAAAGTACTCTTTCAATATTTGGTGGATGGCGCCACATACGTAAAATTAAGGACAATGTAATGAATAGCTAAAACTCCAGGTCAAAGAACAGTTTTTTAACCGAAAATTGTGAATTCTATGAGAAATTTTTATGGATGTTTAACATCAATTTTATTTTATTCCATTAGTATAAACGGTCAAATACAAAATGGCGGATCATGCATTTCTGCCTAATTCTCTTTTGCTTTCTTTTTCAACACTGGAATGAAAATTCCGAATTTTTTGTTTATAGCTTACATAAATTTTATAAAACTAAATATTATGTTTTATATTATGACATAACTTGATTTTTTGCATTTTTGTCATAAAAAAATTTTATTGTATAATTTGGAAATTTATAAAATACCTACGAAGGGAAAGTTAGTACGATTTTTCATAGAAATAATTAGCTATAAATAATTAGCCAATAACAGTGTAGAAGTGAAGGTGCCACAGGTGGAGATGGTCCACATGATAATTCTGAACTTCTGATTGGCCTAACATACACTCACATTTCACACTTTCTCTTCTACATTGTGACTGGTTAATTATTTATAGCTAATTATTTCTATGGAAAATCTTGTTTAGAAATTTTTTACTAATTTTCGTCCGTACTTATTTTATAAATTATAAAATGTGCAATAAAATTTTTTTATAAAAAAATAATGTTATTTCTAACACAATAATTACTGCTTTATAACATTAATGTAGCTGTAAAGAATAAATTCGGCATTTTCATTCCATTGTTGAAAAAGAAAGCTAAAGAGAATTAGGCAGAATACAAGATCCATTTTGTATTTGGCCCTTTATACTAATGGAATAAAATAAAATTGATGTTAAACATAATACAAATTTTTCAAAGAAATTCACAATTTTCGGTTAAAAAACTTTTCTTTGACCGGGAGTTTGTAGCTATTCATTATATTAATTTTATGTATGTGGCGCAGTCCACAAAGTATTGAACGAGTACTAGAAACATGGAAATCTACGCATCAAAATCTAGTTTCTTGCGACAACAAAAAAACGGAATCTAACTAATTATTAGTTCAATTAAACAAATCAATTACAATAAGAAGAAACTAGAGACTATGTAACTATGAAAATTGGAGTAAGAGAAAGTCTTGTGAGTGATTCACAACAGATTTTTTTACTTAATTATATTGTAGGTACATATATTAATAAAATTCAAAATTTGGTAAATCTTTAAATTAGGAAATCATAAAATAATGGAATAATGGAGGGGTGTTGGCCGTGTTCACAGTAGTGTAATGCGCCGGACTCATGGACTCATCGATATCAACTAACATCCTTAAGGATATGTGTTTATATGAAATACATTTATTTCAGTTTATCACAAACGCAACAGCTGCCTTGAGCTATTATATCTGTTCCATGTATTCATGCAAACAGAAACGCAGTAAATGGCGATACTTTTTGTTATAATGCCCTTGGCAATATAGGGGAACAAATTTGGTATAAGCTGCGATCCACTTAGGACAGAAAAATTTATTTAATCGTTAATTAAGCTCAGCATAGTTTCACACTCAATACCTAAGGAATTTTTTATGCTAATGAAAAAACAGTATCATCTTGTATTAAATAAATTTGTATTTGTAATTAAAATCTTCCTAAAAAGTGCAAATATATAGTGATACTTCCAAGTTATTTTATTATAAAAAACTGATTGTGACCATAAACTGGAATAGATTATAGATTGTTGTAGGGGATTATTGCACTGCGACCTGAAAGATCTATTGTGCCCCCCGGAGCCTTCTCAGTGCACTGCCGACCTCCAAGCAATGTTCTCTAGCTACAGACAACACTGCCCACCACCGGAAAGTGAGTTGTAGAGACTCCTAGGAAGAGAAAATGTAAGAGCATCATGCTGGATTCGAACCCGGGACTCCGCTTGCCAGTCCAGCGCGCTACCACTGAGCTAATCCCTTCCTTCTCCCTTGGCTAGGCCAATTAACTAGCAGGGGAGTTTGTGTACTGTGTTTGCCTTTGTCTGTAAAAAGTAGAGTGTATGTAGTCTATGTGTATTGTGTACTGTTCTGACGAAGTGCATGGAGTACTGAGCTGTGATAACCCGCGGCGTCGCTACTCCCAAGTAACTGCATGCAACAGATACCCCTTGCGGGCAAAACTGGAATAAAAACCTAAAAGAGAAGCTAATATAATATTGGTTAAATTTAATATGACAACTATATATAATATGAATGTACTCTTATTAAAACCATTTTATAGGAAAATTGATTTATTTTAGAGGGTTGCTGGACGATCTTGAACTGTTTATTGTACTGTTGGGATAAGCAAAAACACTACATTGCCATCCCATTCTATTAATTCCCCATATCCTATTTTGTCATGAAGAAAAAAAAGAAAGAAATATGTTTAAATTTATAATTAACATCATTTATGTTTCTATGTTTCTGCGACCTAAATGTTTTTGGTAAAAAGAAGGAAGGGGAAGTAGAACAGAAGAATAAACAAAAGATCTGAAGGTTTGTTTATCCAAGTTATATTGCCTATAAACTAAAGCTAACATAGAAAAATGTCGGCCGGAAATGTCAACATACTTAAACGACCCTATCTTTAATGTAAGAGTGCCTAAAGGAAAAAAAAAAAAATTGAAATCTCTTTCATTTTGTGCATAAGTAAATCTAGTGATTTTCTATTTGAAATTTCTAAATGTACTGTAACAATTGTTTTTTAAAAAAATCTGGTTTCCAATTATTCTAATTAATACAATTTAATTAACAAATTTTGTTTAAAATTGCAACATTTACAATGTTTAGTTGGTCTGGCCATTAGGAAGGTGGAAGTTATACCTAAGCGGTGAGTTATGAGCCCCTCTTGTAAATCAACAAGCTTGTGCACTTTAAATTTAAACCTACTGATAGCCCCCAAAATCTATTTTGGGGGGGAGAATGTTCTACTTAAAATGATAGGTTTATATCTGTGCAGTTTGTATTCCAAGTTTAAAGAAAATCGTTATAGTTCTTTTTAAGAAAATTCCAAAAATCTCAAAAACCTATTCTGTAACGACACATCTCCGATTTTCTTTTTCAAATATATAATTCCAGCAATGCTTCTAAATGTGTATTAATATTGTATGGGTGGTAGAATCATGCATTATATTAAAATGGTATTTTAGAGGAAAGTTAATGGAATCATTCCTCTAGAACCCTACCAAAAATCAATTTTCTTTTTCAAATAAATGTGATAGATATTCATATCTTTTGATAGTATTTAAAGTTTAAAAATCGTTGAAACCGTCTTCGAAAAAATCTTGAAACCTGGAAAACCAGAAAAAGTCGCAATTCCGTTAGATGGATATTGCCTGAAATCTAAGATAATGTTAATAGTGCCAAAACGAATATGTACCAAAGTTTCAGCTTCCTGCAATTTTAAAGTTTTTGATATTTTTAATATTTCGTTCACACTCACAGATTTTTTATTAATATATTTATTATTTATTAATCACTAAAAGCTGTTTTTCATACTCAGGATTCATCAAAACACGTACACAGAAAATTTATTTAGATATGTTAACAGATGGCTTGAGAAGATGTTCAAAATAATTTGCAGAAAAATTCATTGATACAAACATAACAATAATGGTATTTGTTCCAGATTTTTACTGTATAATAACCCATTATGTCTAGGAAAGGGATTGTAAAAGTAGCGAGGATATTGGACTTGCTACAAAGACACATTCCCTGGTACCTCGATGATCTATAGTTACTTCTTTTGTCGGTAATTGTATGTTATGATATTGTTTATAAGCTAATATTGTTTCTGTATCTAAGTATATGTGGGATTGAGTTAAAATAAATCCGTGATTACTACTAAATCAAAGTAAACTGTGTGTACTGCAGTGAAGATTGAAACTTCTGTTTAATTTTACTTGGCAATTATCACATTTTAAATTTGAACTAGGAAATTTTAATAATCATATTGTTTGGCTTTAACTATCTAAATAGATAATGTTGAGCCGTACAATCAGGAAATTGAATTTTACGACTAGGTAGTTTAATATGCTTATATTTATATGAAAGCGCTAATCTCCTGGAAAACATCAAGATTCCACCAAAAAATCCATTATTTTTCTGGATAAAAAGTTTTCCATAAAAATTCCAAGTTTTTTATCTGGGCAGAAACCCCATTCTGAGTTTATGAAAATTGTTAGAACCGTTTTCAAGATAATTGCAACTGCCAATATTTATTTTATTCTCTACAAGTTTAATTCCTAAGCATTTAGATATATGATAATTAGTAATAGATAAATACGGAATTCAATCAAAGATTCATTGATTCATCAGTGCTGGTTGGGGGGGGGGTGAATATTGTAATTAATAATTTACAAAAAACTTAATTTTTTTTTTTTTTAGATATTTGATTTGATGAATTTGATTCACCCTGAGTTGGAAATTGTAGTCTTTGGATTTGGATTTTACTATTTTTCCGTTTCCTTTTTACTGTGATTTCTTTTTTCTTACAAGTGAGTATAAAAAGAAAAAGTCTTATTTAAGGACAAAAAAAAAAGTACAATATATTTTTAAAGTGTTTTATTGTTTTACATAAAGATCACATAAAAATTTAAAGTAATATGAAAAATATTATTTTCTAATAATACAGAAATACAAATATTTTAATTAAAATTAATTTTATTAATAGTCTTCATCTTTTCTAATAATTTTTTGTTTTGTTTTGTTCTGTCTTCTAAAAATCACTCTATGAGGTATAAAAAATAGGAACAAAAACATTATCAAATATTATATTTAGTGTTGAAAATAAAGAAGGAAAAAAGAATAATCCATAACAATGAAACATTCAAATATGGATTTAAAATAAAAAAAAATCAAATGTTAAATATTACACAAATTGAAGAAATACAAAGATACAAATCAATAATTCGAGATCACAGTCCAAAATAATGTTTTTTCATTTCAATAAACTTTCCAAAAACATATTTTCAGCGGATTGTCAATTATTAATGGTTAGAATATACAAACAATATTTTGTTATTTTTAATGATATTAATATTAATAAATTAAATATAAAATATTAAATCCACCCACATTCCATTTTTTTCTTTTTTGTAGAAATAAAAAAGAATTTAAAGCTTTTTTTTTTTTTATTATTATTTAAAAGAAAAGTTATGATATTATAATAATATTGTATAATACAATATTTAATAAAGTTCACCCATAATAATTTGTAATGTTGAACACACGTCATTTGTACATATAATAATATTTTGTATATATATTTTGTTAATACATTTCTAATTGTTCTATAATAGTAATAATAGTTTTTATTAATGATTTTGTTTTTCATATTTTTATTATGCATACTGCTGAGGAGGAAAACACATCTTACAAGTAACTCTTCTAGGACACTTAGAAAGTTGAAGGCAGTATAAATATTTACTAGATGAGAAATTTTTTTTTTTATATTTTTTTTTTTTTTAGCTTTATTATATAGATATATTGCGCATCAGTATTATTATTTTTATTGTTATAAATCAATACAAGGAATACTCTTTGTTAATTTTAAAAATTCCATCAACTTAAGCTATTTTTAAAAATTCTAAGGGGGAAATTAGTATGAAATGACTAAAATACAATATTATTTTCTTGTTATTTGTTATTATGAGAAAACATTAAAACAATTGTTTGCTTTTATTATTTAATTGAACAACATTAAACTTAATCCTATAGTTAATTATTATTGAATATGATCTACTTTTCAACTTTAGGGAATTCTAAGAGGCATCGGGGAGACACCCCTCCATAGACTTTTTGCATCAAGTAGCACCAAGTCTGAGAAAGGTTGCGGCAATATTGAAAACGCTAGGTCTCTCAAGCCGCAAGCACTCAGAATTCTTCAATGTTCTAGAGATAAAATGGCGATAAAAAGCCAGAACGAATCCTTTAGTACGTTATTCACATGAAAATCATAATGAATTTTAAGAGGTCAAATTGTATAATAAGTGACTCATGAAATCGAATGTCCCCAAATGAGAATATATCTTATTTTTAGGCCTTGCACATATTTATGTAAAATTTCTATAGAACAAAACTTTTACAAATTCATAACATTAAAAAAAAAAGCGAAAATTTTTAAATATAATCCGTTATTATGTGAAAAATCATGAAGTTTTTCATTTGATCCATTTTTTTCATTCCTTGAAAAGCAACTGGCATAAAATCGCAAATCGAGATGAATTACTTGTGATAATACAGACTGTCAAAGAGATTTTTTGATGTTATCTGTAATAGAACTGAGAAAAGTTTTGTAGAAATAACTAAAATCTAGAGAAAACTTTTAATGTATATGTGTAGGAAAGTTTTTCCATTATTCATTTAATGGCATGTATCTTAAAGCTAATGGAAACACTACTATAACTGCATAACTGAGAAATTTGCAATGCAGAAAACGAAAGGTTAGGTTAGATCCGGAACCAAAATAACAATAGAAAATATTTATACCAGCCCCGAATATTAAACAAAGGCGCGCAAGAAATTTCTATCGAACTCATACACAATTTTCCCTCTAAAACTCTAAAATCAATATCCTATTCAGATAAGCTGAGAAAAAACAATATTTTTGAAATTCTGATAGTAATAATAATTAAAAGCGATCACTCAAGTCTTCATACTGTAATAAAAAGTAAATCCAAATTTGTCTTTTTCGGCCATCACAAGCAAAGAGAAAAAGTAAATAATAAATTTATTATTAAAAGCCTTAACATATTTCTATTTCAGTATGAACAAAGTCGCTTTCAAATTACCATATTTTTAATGAGTAAAGATCATTAAACACACAGTTCTTAGATTTATACACATTTGATTTTTCATAGAAAAGGCTATTATCAAAATAAATTTTTAAATTTGTACATATAAATGAATTCAATTTTTAAAGTGATGTATATTTCTCTTTTCAAAACAAAAGTAATTAGCAAATTTTTGGCAGAAGAATAACATGTTAGGATACAAAATTAATATATTATTGGATAATATAGAAATTCAACAAATTTCCTCATATATTGCGCAGTACATTAAAAAGCATTTCCAGGAGATGATCACAATTAAGGTTGACCAGTACAGCTTGAAATGTTATAAAGAAAATCTCTCTATATTTATATGCAATTGCGCAATAATCATTAAGAGCTTTGTGCGTACAAAGCTAGAGAAACTTTGTCCATATCCTAGTCTTATTCTTTTTTCTAAGACTCGCTAGTTTGGTCATTCACCTATCTTCAAAGTTGTCTATATCTTCATCCAGTTTAACCAAATTTCACTTAAGATGGAAGCATCCCAAATAATGAGTAAGAAAAAAAAAGATGCTAATTAATATGGGCATCCCAGATATTGTCGAACACTGATGAATCAATCTCCTATTTGTTATAATTTAGGTTAATTTCTTGAAATACTAGCACACTATTCTCTCAGTTTCAAATTCTGTTTTCTTAATGCTCGTTTATTTTGAATTCATTTATGCTAGATTAACCAGGGTGGAAAACGCAAACTTGACTAACAGAAAATTAATTTTGGAAGCATTTAACGGAAGCAAACCGTGATCTTGCTAATAATGGTAAACTATGAACTATTTAGCAAAGGTTCAGCCCAAGGTCATTAAGAAACTTTTTCTGTGTTTTCGTTTAAGGCAGGTGTGAGATAAGCATTTTAGGAACTAATTAGGTAGTAGTTAATTAACCTTACTGTTATCTGAGATCAGAGGAATGTGGCAAATATAATATATAAGATTCTGACAAGGATTTTTGTCACAATCGTAACAAAAACGGCCACAACTTCATCCATTTAGGCTTTCTGGGAATACAGTCTTAGACAATAATACTTCATGTCTAAAGCTGCGCCTTTGAACATATAATACTAAAACACCTATAACAGGTACTATTTGTCACAGTAACGAAATTAATTCATACACTGATGAAGTACGAATACTTTCAAAAATTTTCAGAATCAATTATCACAGATTAATGTGTATAATTTTGTATTTTTTATTTTTAAGACATGACTTGGTAAAGGCACAATTCTACTTAGTGAGAACAAATATAAAAGCAAATAAATAAATTCTCAGATGTTCACCTCATCTTTGAAAAATCAATGTGTTATAATCTTTATTTTTACTACAGACTTATAAGATTATATTTATATTTTTAGTTTTACAACAATAACGACCATTTTGCACGAATATATTTTCTTATTATTATTATTATTATTATTATTATTACATGAATAACAGGTTTGGTGGATGAATGAACTTTATTGAAGTTTTTCTTCAAAGCAATAAGTAAATTATAACAAGAACAATGATGTAAGAATACTGAAAGAAACAGTATTACCAAACATAATCCTTACATGACTCAAATATTTTGTATGGACTAACATTTCGAATGTTTAATAAAAAATGTGATTAACAAATTATTGTGAACTATTTATTATTAATTTTTTATTTTTTTAATGTTTTCATTGGCCCTAAAACTGAATAAAATCAAAATTTAATTTGTATAATCTATAAATCACTTCGCTTTTTTGTTTCCAATTTGAGTCTGAGATAAATTATATCAAAATAAATATGTTAATTTATTACAAAAATATAAAATTCCTGGTGCCAAAGAAAAAAAAAAAGCGTTATTCAATATAATATTCTTTTCTTTTTATTAAATTTCCGAGTTTTTAAATTTGCAGGTGATTTAAGGAGTGAAAAAAAAGAAAAGTTTGTATGTTCTTTTCATTGTGATGTTTAAAATTCATTATAAGAATCTCTGATTGATAATGAAGCAATTAGTAGCCGATCGTATTATTTTTATTTTAGGCTAAAAACTTGATTGCTGAAGAAATTTTTTCCATTTTCACTTTTCAACTCTTGAGCCTAATTGCGCGTATTCCCGATCCCAAAGTTCGATTATACAGTCTAACAAGATGCTGCACACTTTCAACAATGATTGTTTTATGCTGCAATGCAAAGAATAATCTTCAAGTAGAACGGAAATCTACAAAAATAGATACTAGACAAATCAAAGTAGAGATTTAACCTACATTACTGTCAAAACAATTGAATAATAAAAAATTATTCAATGGATAAAAATAAAGTATTGAAGGGCTTGTCGAATAGGTATGGAGTAATAACTTTTTTTTACACTGATTTATAATGGGAATGAAGGTACTGGTTTATTCGAATCTACTAACCGCTTATTATAATGAAGCGAGGATCAGCCTGTTATATGACAATGATTATCAACTAAACATTACACAGATTCACACCTAATTATCCCATCAACACGTAAAATACAACATTGTGGCAGAAAAAAAGACGAATACTGCCTAAATAAAATATTAAAAATAACAAATATAATCAATAATACAGTCTACCAATTAATACATCTTTATATCTTAATTTTAAACAATGAAGCTTACTGTAAATAAATATGCTTTAAATATATACTAAGTTAAAATAAACAAACAAAGATATATTGATATTGAATATGAAATATGAATAGAAAACTGGTTTGTCTTTTCCAGTCATTTTATGAAAGCAATGATCGTAAACTACGGTTTGTGTTTATGAGAGAAACCCTGAAACTTATGAAACTTAATTTCAAAAAACGAAAAAGTTCCTTTTGCCTAAGTTTAAAAAATACATCCTTAATATTGTTGTCTGATTAAAAAATATTAGCAGAATCTTGAGAATTTTACCACTAAGTTTAGGGGATCCTTCTATTTTAGAAAGGATATTTTTTTTAACCTTTGCTAATGAATAAATAACATTCATTCAGAATTAAGTTTCAAATTAAAACTCAAAATTGCATTTATTCAACTTCTATCAACCACAAAAGAATGTCACAGGAACCAGTTCCATAGAATATTTCGCAAAGAATAGTGGTCTTATTAAGGAGTGATAAGTTTTTAAATTACTGACGACTTATTTCCAGCGTTTGTTTGACGATTTTTGAACTATTTGAACCAAATTTTGTAAACTTGTTTTAAAACTCCTTTCCAAATGTCTGTGATCATTTATGTAATGTCAATAAATGACTGGATGTTAGTTACAAATTTCTGATTCGAAATAAAATATGTAACCGGAAAAGACAAATTTTCTGAAGAACAAAAGTACTGCATTAGTTTGTTTGCTCACAGATATTAAATTTACTCATATTCATATTAATTATATGGATTTGTTTTTCCACCGAGGGTGATATTTAATATAAACATATTCATATTAATTGTATGAAGAACTCTTCTAAAAATGATAATTTATGAAAATAATTAATAGAAATAAAACAAAACTAAAATAAAAAGAAGCAATAATAGCTATCAATTTAACTACTATCTTTTCTTTTTAAACCTTTTCTTATAACCTTTACCAAACCAACCTGGGTTAGTGATAGTAACTTTTTTATCAATTTCCGCCGGCCCAGCTGGCTGGTCGACAGTTTCATCATCAGAATCACAGCAATAACATGGAGGACCTGTAGGAGCTAATTTTATTTCTCGTTTTACATAAAAATAACATACCGTTGACGAATAATGTCGATAACAGAATTCACATTCAACTTTAGGTTTTGATAAATCTAATGGCTCTTCATAACACTTATTATAATATTCACTATTTGTCTCTTTTAAAATTTTCATAGCGATCTCCTGGTACATTCTATCAAATAAAGCAACAGACATACCTCTATTTTCCTCTATCGATTGACATGCCAAGTCTTTATTCTCTGCGTTATTAGAGAGACTTTTAGGCAAAATATTTATTTCATTGCTAAAAGGCCTCCATATATCGTTTTCTTTTTTAATATCAGATACAATTTTTTCAATTTTTTGTTCGTTTATTGCATTAAATTGCAACGGGAAGCTCGATTTATCTTCTTTCTTTATATCTGGGCTGACTAGCATTTGTGTTGATATTGTATGTTCTTCTAATACATGTAATTCAGTTGCATGAGTGAAAATTGGATCTAATTTCCTGTCATATGTAGGGATATCCAGATTCAGATATCTCATTACAAGTTTCATGACATCATCACATTTTCCTGGAAATAAATAAAAATCAAATAAGATTTTACTCACTTCAAATAGTGCCAAAATATATGTTTAATTCAAATTTATTGTTTAGACAGAGATACCAAATTTTTTCTTTTTTTTCAAAAATCTGTTTCCCACGGACCTCATACATAAAGAGGTAAATTACTAAATGACCTAGTTTCGGGCCTAAACACTATGTTTAGGGCTGGATCTCCTTAAGTCAATAGAAGTTAAAAAAGACCTCTGGCCACAAGCTCGAAATGCTGCTTTAGTTACTGCTTACAAACCCGGCAAATCTTTTTACATCTGCTTACAAAACCTCGGCGAACTTTTTTGAAAAAATACATTTGCAAAAAGTTATAAAGCAATACATTTTGCGTCCAACATCACTATAAGCAAGGATATATCTTCAATAATTAATATAACAATGCGGCCTCTAAGCAGAATGATTTTAGACTGCTCAATTCATTTAAACTCCCCTCTAATTTGTCAGCTAAATCCTAAAGATAAATCAACGTTTTTGATGAGTAAAATTGATTTGACCTAAATAATCCATCCCTGAAATTTTGGCCACCTTGAATCAACGTAAAGAAGCATCTAAACTGTTAAATTATATTACAATCTTATAGATTTCATCGAACCACTGGAATCCTTGGCCTCGATAGAAAAATATATAAAAATAAAAATACCGTTAATTTTTAATGATGCTTGATCATCTTTAGGAGTCCACTGCAGATTTACGATGTAAAGCTGAGGTCTCTTTTTGGCAGGTTTGTCCATTCCCCATAGCCAGGGATATTTCTTTAAAACCTGTTCAGCAATACAATAAATTAATGTACATTAGTACACAGTTCACTGCACTAGTGATAGTAGAGAAATAGATGTCAACGGACTAGACTTTTTTGTCAATGAAATTTGAATCTAAACAGCTTTTCATTTTAGAATAATTATTTAATTATAAATTTAAATGAATAAGTGCAAAAAGATAAAAGTTCACCTTCAGGCTGGAACCAATACAAAGTATTACATCAGCTTGTTTGGCCGCCTGACAAGCTCCTGACCAATTAATCGGCCATGCTAGATTACCACGTTCACCAAAGTGTACTATGGTGTCTCTTAATGGATGGAAACATTGGCTACACCTTCTAGCAGTTTTATGTGCATATCTTGCAGTATGTTCGGTTACATCGAATGATCTCCACACTTGGACACTGCAGTCTGTACATACCTGAAAAGTCAGAATTAAAAAGTAAATAAGAAAATACATATTATGCGAATATCAGGTAGGAGTTACTATGGTGGCATTAATCTAAATTTACTTCTCCAATCAAATATTAGTTTCTAGAACAAGTATAACAAGAAAAGCCATGTGTTTCTCTAAAAAAAGAGAATTAAATAAATGTAAGGATCTATGGAAGTCGAAGGTATTATTGAGAAAAGAAGCCACCCAGTATGATACTCCAGCATCAGGCTTTATTACAGTATTAGAAAACGATTACAATTCTGTAAACCCCAGACTGCTGTTGTCACGAATGCTGAAACAAAAAGTTGAGCATTTGTGGTAAAAGAACTCGAGAGAAAAGGAAAGGAGAAAATGAAGGCAAGAAAGTAATGCTATTTCTTTTTTCAGATCGGCCAACTACCGATCAGGTGCCTCAGAGAGAAGCGTATAGTATAAACGTATTTTGCTATAAATTCCTGATACTAATACTAAAATAAATCGAAACCAGTACCGCGTAATATCAGAACTATCCGACATTGGATGTATATTGAAGTCATTATGTGACAGTAATAGTGAACAAAGATGACTTTTTCCAAGGATTTTTAAGAATTAGAAACTAAATGCAATGAAAATTGGATAGCTTAGTGGTCCAATATTGGTTATAATATTCGTGTTTGGCAAAATTACTAGAGATATCTTAAGAAAGGACTGTACTGGTCCTTTTTAAGGCATGGAAAATTGTTGGGAAGAAATATGTACAATTTTTGTAGAAAATGTGTATATTATAAATGCACTATCACTATTAGTATGGCATCAGAGATATTTTCCGTGATAGCCTGCTTTTTTTGGTGGTCATCGACAGGATTATATGTATATATTTATAAAAAAAGAGTTAATTTTTACCTACTTCTAGGTTCATATTGCCATGTACTTCTGATAATGCTTTCCGTGGTAGACCACTTCTTAAATGTAAACCATCGCAATTCTGGGACACTACATACTTCAGCAATCCTTTTCTATACAATGCATATAATGCCATGTGGGCAACTGTAGGTTCTGCAGCGGACAGATCGTGATTCCTAAGTGAAAATTGAATAAAAAATAAATAAATACAATAAAATTAAAGTCATATAATGAACAGTAATAACTCTACTTTTATTATTTATCCAGTAAGCAATTAATAAGAATATAATAACTTATATTTTCCTTAGTTAAAAAGTGAAAATTTCTTATCTCAAGTGTGAAAATAAAAATAAAAATGGATATAGTGATATTAAGCAATAAACTTAGAAACCCACTCTTTATAAATAACCCAAAAAACCGAAGGTAGGCGAAAAAAAAAACTACTGTTCAAATAAGATTTGGATAAAAAAAGACTATCATGCTAACAGAAATATTTTAATGCAACTCAACTTGCCTGACGCTTATTTTTTTTAAGCACCCCGAAATCAAGAAAACAAACTAAACAAAGTAGCAATGGAAAAAAGAAATCTGTTAAGATTTTGTGGCAAGTTAGCCATCCTCCTTTTTCTTTAATAGTTTTCAATATTTTGATCTTAAAAATTTACCCAATATCTTTTCCTTGTTGCAATCTAGTCCATATTCCATTGCTTCCTCGATAATCTGGTATACTTGCAGCGGTACTAACACCTGCTCCACTGTAGATTACAAGGTGCTGTGAATGTTTGATTGCACTTGCAAGTTTATAACATTTTTCTTGGAGGACGCTTAAACTATCTTCAAATTCTTCAGCTCTAGCTAGCAGTTTTTTCCGTTTTTCAAGCCTAGCAAAAAAAGAAACTTCATTTAATCATCTGGTAATCAATATTGATTATTAGGAAAATAAAATCTTATTTACACACTTTAGTGAGATTTCCTTCACTATTTCTGTTGACGAAGAAAGAAGTTCTAAATCTTCCGGGCTTCTCTCCTCCACAGGTTTCTGAAGAACTTTGGCAATCTTAAATCATGCAAAAAAGATCCATTTTAAATATTAAAAAACTTACAAGTAAATATCTATTTTTGGAGGAACATATTGTACAAATAAAATATTACGTAACTGGAATTTCTAATGTGATAAATGTTTGGGTTTTTCTATTGTGATTTAAATAAAACGACTTACTCTCAAATGTCTTCTATCTCTCTGCTTTTTAACAGAAAAAGAAACATTCAATGAAGCTTTTCTTCGTAAACCAGACGGTTTCATTGTTTCCCGATCAGCCATCACACGTATATTTAAATTTCACAAAAAGATAAATTTTTGTTTTTTACTTTGTAATACTGTAAACAAATAACAATAAATCCAAACAATGACACATACCGGGCTTCTCCAAAACACAGAAAAATACACAACTATTTCTACAGTGAATCGAAAGCCGCAAGCAGGTTTGCAAGTTCATGTAGTTGTAAAATAAAAAATAACAAAACATAGTTTTGTAATGAAATTGTATTTTATGCTCTGTTAAAACCTAATACACGTTAAAAAAATAAATTTAACAAAATTTATATTACTGTAACAATATATTTTGTAGTTACAACAAAAATATATGATATAGTTACTATTATCGAAGCTCAATTCACTTTCGGATGTCTGATGAGAATGCAGAGCATGTAAAAAAATTTTTGTTTAAAGGGAAAAGAGTAAATACTGGCGATAGTGAATTAGAAGAATTAGAAATTATTATTCCAGAAGTAAGTGTAAAAAAATATATATATTCTATGTGTAAATATGAGTTAATGTATATTAATTTTTAACATAACCTTTCAGAAGATCCAAGCAAGTTACAGTTTTTACACTTGGCCTTCGGCACCGATTTTGGCATGGTTTTTGTGGGAACATCGTACTGAATTACCTGGGAAACACATCTTGGAGTTGGGAGCAGGCACTGCTTTACCAGGAATACTTGCTGCAAAGTGTGGAGCTACAGTAACTTTAACCGAGAGTGCTACATTACCAAAGTCTATTCAGCACGTGAAACATTGTTGTGAAGTGAATGGTTTAACAAACAATAATCAAGTTCGTGTAGCTGGTTTAACGTGGGGTATTTTTTTACCAAATACATTTAATTTCGGACCTATAGATCTTATAATTGGTTCCGATTGTTTTTACGATCCTTCTGTGTTTGAAGATATAATTGTGACAGTTTCATTTCTGTTAGATAATAATCCTCAAGCTCGATTTTTATCAGTTTATCAAGAAAGAAGTGCGGATTGGTCAATCGAGCATTTGCTTCATAAGTGGAACCTTCGCTGTGAGCACATACCTATTAACAATCTTGGATCTGAAGCAGGTATTGATGTGAATGAGTTGATGCAAGATCACACGATTCATTTATTAGAAATAACTAAGAAATAATTTAAATGGCTACTTTAGCAAAAGCGACCCACAAACTGTTCGTAAACAATTTGCCTTGGACCGTTAATGCTCAAAAGTTAAGAATATATTTTTCTAAATTTGGAAAAATAAATTTGGCACATGTTGTTTTCGATAAAAATACTGGACTTTCTCGTGGATATGGCTTTATAATTTACGATCACCAGATAGCATACGACGCGGCTATCACTTCGCCAAAACATTTTCTAGAGGGTAATTTTGTTTCTTTGCAAAAAGCTAATAAATAATCAGTTCTTAGTGAAAATAGTATACTTGTAGAAATGGCTGAGGAATCTTTAAGATTAAAATTTAATTCTGCTGCAGAACGCCTTCCATCTTTAGTTTCATCATTAAAACCTGATAAATTATTACAGTTTTACGCCCTGTACAAGCAGGCAACAGTTGGAAAATGCAACACATCAAGACCTAATTGGTACGCCATTGAGGCTAAACAAAAGTGGGATGCCTGGAATAGTTTAGGAAATATGTCATCAGAGGAAGCAATGAGTAAGTACATAGCCTTGTTATCCGAGCATGTAACCGATTGGGATACTTTCGAGAAGCCGATAACTAATGGCTGGGTATCAGTAAGTACAATGAGAGACAGTGATAGCGATTTGGAAGAATCAGAAAAAGATATATTTGACCGAGTAAAAGAAGGTGATATTGATAAAGTAAAGGAATCTGCAAGTTCTGAAGACATTAACTTACTTGATGAAGAGGGCTTAGGATTACTTCATTGGGCAGCTGATAGAGGCAACAAAGATATGGTTAAATGCCTGTTAGACTTGGGAGCCAATATTAACTTAACGGACAATACAGGACAGACTGCATTGCATTATGCCTGTGCATGCGGGCATAAAGAAGTTGTAGAATTGCTTCTGCAATATTCAGCAGATGCGAATATAGCTTGCAACGAGGGGTATCTTCCTTTTCACATAGCTGTTGATGATGAAATACGAAATATAATTAAGAAGTAAATGTTTTGTAGCTAATTTTAAATAAATTTGAGATGATAAATTATTTATGAATCTTAATTATTTCCACTATAATTGTAAATTATTTCCATTATAATTAAAAATTATAATTTGGACCGCATTTGTGGCAGCAGGAGTAAATGTTTAGACGGAGGGCTAAAAAGCTAAATCCACCGCGACCTGAAAGATCTATATCAGGGGCCGCAAATCATGCTTTCTTTCACCCAGATTTCATATTTTCAGGTTACAATAAAGAAGTTAAACTTTAGGTCAGATATATTGAAGAAACAATTCATTAGAAAATTATAAACTGTAAAAATCTAAAGCTTTACAAGCTTTTCTTATTCTTTGTAGGTACAACCTAAGTTAGTGCACAATAATGACTATTCTGTTGCTGCAGCCTTGTAGAACCAAGTTTTATGTATACAATGTAGAAAATGTGCACTTTGAGTTTGCTTTCAGACTTCATTTTGCGTCTATCCGAAAGTAACAAAGTCTTTGGGTACTTCTTTTAACTTGATGCTCACTGAAATCAGTCTACTGTCTCCCCTCATTATTTTAGGTTAGCCGTGAAGGATCATCATCTCTCCTATTTTCATTTTTTATTATTTGGAAATGTTTCGTAAGTAGGTTGAAACAACAAGTATAACTAGTTTTTGAACATTGTAGCTGATTTACCAGAAAACCTATTATTTAGGGATAACACATTTAATATCACTCTGAAACAGTTAGTTTCTATTTATTGTACTATATATTTTTTGTATCCCCTCTTCCCCAGAAACTAGCCTATATAAACAATTTATAGTTTGTTTTTTTTTTTCAGTTTTTACCCACAGCTTTAAGAGGCTTTCAGGAATGACCACAGTGAACAACCATTTAATTATACACTAAGCAACAAAGTTTGGAAATTGTAAAATATAAAAAAATAGTGGAAAATTATTTACTACTATCCAATTTTTATGTTTTAAAAAGTTGTTTTAAGTTTAGGATATTTTTATTAAGTATGTTTCTAGATTTTTGAAAAATAACGTAAAGAAATTTAATTATATGGTACACCACTCTTCAACAAATGCATATATCTTGTATCCTAGCAACCAAAGGAAGATGCCCATAACAATTATTCCAAACTGTTACCTAGTTTTTATGAAGCAATGGTAGCTAGAGTATTCAGGGGGAAAGTTGTTCTTATAGGTAGATGTTGTAGTTAATAATTAAACTAGAATGTTTCAAAGTATTTTGAAATTTCTTAATGGCAATACATTTATCAGGTAATCCTGCTGTGGGCAAGACAGCTATTTCACAAGTTTTTTTATCTGATGGAAGAGAATTTCCTAAGAATTATAGTATGGTACGTATATAAAACAAATTATAATTTCATTAACAAATTCATTTTCATTCTTAAAAGGAGGCAAGTTGGATATTAATCTATAAACATTCCTTTTAAGGAATAGTTATAAATCCAAATCCACATAAAGACCTATTGTGGCTCCCTTGGCTGTTAGTGTTTGTACATGAATGAAATTGTGATTTGTCTGAGGGTTTGCTAACCCAAAGTTTTTTTTAAATATTCATCGCCAACTCTTGGCATTTTAACCATTTCGTTTCCCGCAACCCAATAAAAAGCTGCCCTTCTCTTAAAAGGGCATTGTCCAGAATAAGTGACTGCTGTTGGTTCAAAAACATACAAACATTTAGGTGGTCGCCATTGAGGATACCATTTTCATTAATGAGGGCAATCATACAAAACCCCGATCCTCCTTAAGTTCTAGTATGTAATCATGCCGCGTTAGTAATCAAAAATTTGCCGTAAAAACATATCTAGGCAGGTTACGTCGTTGAGTGTGCTCCAGACTTTCCCTTCTGATGCGCGGTTGAAGTATGCAGTGATCGCCATTCCAACGTTCTCCTATATTTCCTTGCAGAAATTTAGATATGGGTAGGTCTAGTTATCTGTTCAAGGTTGCATCCCTCTTTCGCAAGCCGGTCAGCCTCTTCATTGCCATAAAGCATCCATTGCTAAATAATCTGCCCTCCTTTTTGATTCGTTACTTCTGCCTTTGCTTCTTCTACTAATGTATTTTCGCTCACGACTTCATTGATGAGAGCTGTACTTGTGTTTGAGAATCTATAAAGATCCCAGCCATCTTTTATGAACGAGTTTGGAGAAGAAGTTGGCCATCTTTCAGCGACCACCTCAGCATCGAAATGAGTGGCTCTGGCCTTGCTGCAAAGGCTCCCTGGCACTCCTTGCTAGAGACGCCACTTCCAGGCACCTTTAGCCTCGGTTCCGTAGATCCATCAATGAAGACTTTCAACCTATCTCTAACCCAAAGTAGTTGCACATATCAACTATCAGGAGGTGTTGCGGAAATTTTATTAGAAAGGAATATCCACAGGAACGCCACAATCCCTAAAAGAAGTGCTAGTTCACCTCCCCCTAAGTATGAAAAGAAAATACAAAAATTTATTTTGAATTGCCCTTAATTTCAAATGGAAAATTTTACGGTAATTATACTGATTTTAAAATGCCGTTGATGTCAAATAGCATCTGATTAATTGTAATTTTATTAATCCCTCATTTAGAGGTAAAATCATATTTTTATGTACTAATAGGCATTCGAATTTTTGCAGTATTTAATTTTTTTTTTATATATAAAACAGTTGGAATTTTTAAAATATAACGGTGGAGTAGACATTTTAGCCAGGTTTTGATTGAGATTTTTCACATACTAGAGAGATAAATATTGAATCACAAAATTATTATAGAAAAAAAGAATTTAGAATCTTCGTTCCTTAACTATACTTTTCCAATTTTTATTTCCAAATTGAAGACCCTTGCTGCTGAAGTAAACTCTAAATTCATACAAATACCAGGTAAAGCGGATGCTGTAGAGCTTCTAGTCTTCGATTCACCCAGCTTAGATTTGTATGTCGATTGTTTAGAAAGTTTTGTAAGTATAGACAATACTCTTTTTTTGATAGTCATAACCTATACGAAATACTTATTCTTATGTATGTAATCAGTGGAACACTCCTGATCTGTTGATGATCGTCTACGATGTAACTAATAAAAAATCATTAGAAGACGTCAAATATTGGTATAGTATTGCTATGAAAACAAAATGGAAAGGAAGAAATTCATCTCCAATTGCCACAGTACTGTTTGCTAATAAAACAGATTTGGATAAAAGAAGAATTTGTTCAGAAGATGAAGGTATCAATGTGGCAGAAAATCTTGATATGAAATATTTTTCTGGTTCGGCGGTGAGTTATAAAAAAATATATTATATAGAAAGAGTATTATGTAGTCTTAAGGTGTTGTAAGTCCTTAAGGAATTTCTTGTGGATTGAATTTAATGGATAGTTTGGTGACTAAATTAAGTTAAAACGCTTAATCTTATTTGCTCATTAAAAAAAACAATGATTTGTGTTTTTTCAGAAAAATAACCAAGGGTTAGAAGATCCTTTCAGATTTTTGGCAAGTGAATTTTATCAGTTTAATTTAAGTTTAAAGAAGGACGCATCTACTAATGATTGAAATCTCCTACTATAAGTTGAATTGTAAATTAAAATAAGTAAGTAAATATTTTTGTACAGTTAATTTGTTGAGGAACAACGTCGACAAAGTTTGTTAAAATGTAATACTTTTTTATGTAAAGTTATTACTAGTAAACCAAGTTTTTACTAATTTTAATCTATACCCATTTTTCAATCCTGATAGTTCATTGACTTCGGTCAAGAAATTCCGCACTTCACAAAAAATCCATTACTTAAATAACCTTTATTTGCAGGAATTTTTTAATGAGAGTACCCAGTTTTGTGGATGTGTAACGAATTCGTCTTCCTAATCCGTCAAAAAGACGCATAAAAAAATGAACTCTTGCTATTACAATGTAGTCTTTTCTTATCTAGTTCAAAATGAACAAATGGCTTGAAAGACCTTATTGTTTGGCTAAAATCTCTAAAAGGAATTTTTATTGATAAGAACTGGCCACTGTTGTTAAATTACAAAAATTATATTTAGATAAAAGAAATAACTTAAAAATGCCTAGAGAAAACTATGCTTTCTTGAAAATCAGAATTACAATTCCAAAAAATGACTAAAAGATAGCAAAGGTTAAAGTAACTTAGAACTTAAAATTTAGTAGTTATTAAAATTGGCACAAATAGCAGAAATCTACAGTTAAAATAGTTTCAAAAAATTAGAGCCAATATGCAAAAATTAGTCAAAAATTATAGTTCTAAAGAATACCATCAGATAGCAGAACCGACTACTTTGAGCTCCTAGAGCAGTATTAAACTCCTGATGCAACATGCCTTTTTTGACGTTGACGTTTTTCTGGTGCTTTTTATGATGCATGCATGCGTGTAGGCGTTTAGGTGATTGAAAGTGGAAGTTATGCACAATATCATTATAAAAATTTAGCCAAAAATAAAGTTCATGTTATTAAATTTTTACAACAGGTATTATATTGTTAAAAATGTAAATATGACGTTTTATTTCATTATTCTCCCTTCAAAGACGATTTGGGAGAAGATTCTGGCATTTTATACAAACAATTTGTCTCCTGAATGACAATTTAGCAAGATTTTGTGGTTTTTGATAGATACAATGCCTAATTAGTGAAGAACAAGATGTTATATTGTAAAAATAAAAGATTTAATACGAAGTTTTAACGCTGTCGAGTACAGATTTTATTCCACTTTAATCATTCCTATTTTTCATAATGTAAAAACAAAAACATACCACTATCCGGAATGTGCTATACGATTATCCATGGAAAAATTCGTGCAAGAGTAAACAGTGTTACTACTTATATAAAAACAGATGTTATTACCAAAGCATATGCATATTCGGCAAAACTTATTTTTAATTCACTTGTATTTACATTGAAACATATTTATTTTGTCCACTTGCATTAATAAATTGTAACAAGCAAAAATATATAAATTCTTAACAAAATTAACGCTCTTGAATTCAGTTTTTATCCAAGAATATGATGCTACATAAATAACCTTTTTTTTGCGTACTTTACATCTTGGAAGTTTGCCTTGGGTATACTGAAGAAAGAACTGGACCTCTTAAGTCTATTTCTGAGGTTTTTTCACATACCACGAATGGCCTGGCACCCTGCATGAACTGAACTCATTAGTTTCCCAACTTGGTAAAATGTATTAATCTACCTCAAATTAGTATGAGCTTGTTAGGGTTTATTACCTTCCTGACTATAGTATAAATGATAGCCTTCCCATCACAAAGATTCTGTCTTACCCCTTACACAATTTCGACAGCCACAACTTCGATTGGAAGACTGGCGACACACACAAATCTGAACTTTAAGATTATGGATTCCGGATCAGACTCTTTCTATATTTTAGAGCCGAACAGCGGCGTGCTTACCACACGCCCCCTATTCAAATCGTCGTCTGGCAAGCCTTGGCCCTTCTTGGGCTGTGCACCATAGGCTTTTACTTGTGCTAAGGTGCTTGGGTAATTCTGAGTTCGTTAGCGATATGTGAAATAAGGATCTGTCATCCTTGCAGTGAATTTGAGGATATTAAACGCTAGAATCCCTGTTTGTTTTTCTTCTATAGCTCCGGCGCTGGCAGAGTTGAGATCTGTGCGTGCTCTTTTACGTTGAGGTACTTCTGGTGGTTCTGGGGGGTGGATAGGTTATTCCTTCAACAGCTACAGTAGTATTTTCATTTTGGTTTTCGAGCCCTAAGGTTTCAGCGCTATGTGATGTTCCATATCCCTGAAAACTAATTCTAGTCTAAAGAGTGACATCGAAATTTATTTTAGAAGTAAAAACTTATAGGGCATCCCTATTGGTCAGAATATGACATTATTATTCATTTTTTTTTACATCGTATTTTGAGAATCATAAAATAATTTTTTTTTTCCCTCTCACCATGAATGACATAGTAAAAATTCTGGCTGCAATTAATTCTTTAAGAATTAGTATTTATGAAATTGAAAGAGTAACCTCGGAGATTAATAGTAAGCTTCATTTTTTGGAAAAAGAGTGGATATAATTAAAAAAGAGAATGAGAAATTAACAAACAACAATCTATGAAGATTAGGTATTTGGATAGAGAAGCAAGGTGGAAGAATCTCATAATTTATGGCTTTAAATTACAATCTTCTGATAGAGCTGAATGTCTACAACAGATCGTAACATTTGTTGTTAGTAATTTGAAAGTGGAGTGTAACATATTAAACATTGTCCACATTCGCAAGCTAGGAATAGGTACTGATGGTTCTCCTATTAATAAAATTTGATTCGGAAAGGAAAATGAAGGAGTTGCTCTCTGAAAGAGTACTGCTTAAAGGAACTAATTATTTTTTAAGTGAAGACTATCCAGCGGAAGTGAGAGAGGAAAGGCAGTTTTGTACAAGTGGGTGAAGCAGGAAGTAGAAAATGGAAACGACGCTAGGCTGATGTATAATTTTGCTATTTCGAATGGAAATAAGGTACTCTATCATGATATTGTTGATCAAGTCCCATTAGTTATAGGTATCCGCTATAGGGGGTGACTTTAATTGTCCCGTAGCGGAGCTTAATCAGGGAGACGAGAATATATTTTGTAGAACATCTAAAATAGTAATACAACATAAAAGAAGTAATGTTGGATAAAGTATGTAACACTAGAGGTAAATGTTTAGTTAATTTTATGGAACTACATTCTTGATACTTGTCAATGATTGTTCTACAAGTGATCTTTTAGGTCATTTTACTTATGTTCAGACAACTGGTAGTGATGTTCAGACAACTGGTAGTGATACCATTGATGTATTTTAGTGTGACTTAATTCATATAGATTTAGTCAGTGATTTAAAGATAGATGATATAGTTACAAAGTCATATCATTTTCCAATAAATGTCGCTCTTAATGTACCTGGCAGGGCTGATAATACTGATACAAAATTGGCAGAAATTTTAAAATTAAATTGGAGTTGTGATAAGGCTGCCCAATTCAGCGATATGATGAAGGTCTCTAATAGAATTTCAGTTAATTTTGATATGTTATCTATTGAAATTATGTATGATAATTTAGTATCCGCTATTCATGAAATTTCTAATAAATTATAATTGTTTAAATTTCAAGAAATCAGAAGTGTTAATAGGTATATGACCAATAAACAACCTTGGGATGATTTCCTTGTATGATAAATCTTGGTATGATTGGAATGTGTCGAGGCTAAAAAAAGAATCAAACAAATTTTAAAACTGATGAAGCTCTCTAAATATAATAAAATTGGCAAGAAATGCCAACATGTTTATATTAATAAAAAGAAAAAAAATGTTGAATTATTTAAAAATAAAAAGAAATCATATACTGTATCTATTATTGACAAACTTGGTGATCGTAGGGATAGTAAGGCTTCTGGGATACTATTAATCTATATCGGAAAACCAAAAATAATCCCTCGGAATTATCTATTTCATGTGGGGAATGGGAATCTTATTACAGGGGCACTTATCCTGCCAAAAATGGGACGGATTTGGCATTTTTAGATGTAAGGCCCGGTTTTAGATGCTCCTATAGTTGATTCAGAAGTGTACCACATATTAAACCACTGCAAATCTGGAAAGGCACCAGGTAATGATAGTATTAGCTATGAATTTTATAGTATCTTACCACAAAACTGGCTTCTGTATATTATAACTATGTTTAATCATATTTTCTCCACAGAAAAGTCCTACATTCTTGGACAATAATTATAGGTTTTATCTATTTAAAAAAGGAGATAGAAAACAATTAACAAATTATAGATTGATCGCTTTAACTAACTCCAATCTAAAAATATTTACGCAAATATTTTGATCAGGTTGACTTTATGGTTGACATTTTTGGGCTCTCTTCGTTAATACAAGTTAAATTATCCAGGTCTGGAGTGAATTGTTTTGTGCCTTCATTGATTTCAAACTGGCATTCGACAGTTTGAATCATGGTCTACTTTGATTTAAATTG
The DNA here is from genome assembly GCA_011037195.1 of Triatoma infestans. Taxonomy (NCBI): domain Eukaryota; kingdom Metazoa; phylum Arthropoda; class Insecta; order Hemiptera; family Reduviidae; genus Triatoma; species Triatoma infestans. The sequence continues at coordinate 151,184 of JAAEAF010000753.1, forward strand.
AATAAAATAGGTGTCAGCAGTAAGATAATAAGAATTATTAAGTGTTTATATGATAATGCGACTCTTCAAATTCGTGTGGTAGCGAGTTACCCGAACCTGTTGATATAAAGAAAGGAATTCTCCAGGCGGAATCATTGAGCCCACTCCTATTCAATTTATTTATGAGTGACATCGAAATTTATTTTAGAAGTAAAAGCTTATCGGGCATCCCTATTGGTCAGAATATGACATTATTATGCTACTATACGCAGATGATATGGTATTGTTTGGTGGCTCATATACAGATATTCGGCTAGAAACCTACTGTCAAGAAAATTTTCTCCACGTTAACACCAATAAAACTAAAATTATTAGATTTTCAAAAAGTGTAGTAGGCGTTTAATTTTTAACAATTCACACTTAGAACAGGTTTCTGTATATAACTATCTGGGTATATTGTATTCTAATTCTGGCGTTTTTCTCAAGCAGACTGAATATACTGTTGGCAAAACTAACACGGCTATTGATTCTGTACTAAAAACTTGTGTAAGAATATTAAATGGGAGGCCAGAACTAAATTGAACAATGCTATTAGGAATACTTATTTATGGTCTCAGATACTGTGACTCTTTGGAAGTTTGTCGCTTAAATTTTTATAAGCGGTTACTAGGGCTATCACGGTGCACCCCAATTTTGCGATTCGCCTAGAAGTGGGAACTGTTCACATTAACTATAATGTATTAAAGCTAGCCATTAACTAGTTATTTAAATTGAAAAGTATGTCCTCCGATAGGTACCCCTTTCTTTGTTTTCTAAAACTATGTGAGCAGCATAAAAGTGGCATGTTAAATTAATTTAACTGGGCTGTTCAGTTATTGAATACTTTTAATTCTATTGATTTTTCAGAGTTGCTTTCAATACAGGATTTGAATTTATTTAAAAAAAAATTCCAGAGAAATTTTATGTTTACAGAAACCATTTGCGAGAACTTGACTTAGATAAAGTAAATCAGCCCAATTTTAATTCAATTTATAGTTCACTCTACTTAAAAGATCAGCAACTTCAGGCATACTTAAACATATCATATACACTTCCAAGTTTCTAGCTCAGCTTCGATGGGGTTCCAAGTTCTCTTTAAAAATTGGCTGTATAACTTATAAAATAAACCCATCAGAATTATGTAGCCTGTGCAGCCTTCATAAACAAGAGGATTTGTACCATTTTTTAATTTCCTGTCCTGTTTACTCTTCATTAAGAGCGGTTTATTTATGTTCTATTATTAATGATTTACAATATTTTGAGTTTCCTTTGATCTTACAGTCACCAAACAAGTGAAATGTAAAGATTTTTATTCAATTTTTTTGCTGATGTATTGAAACTGAGATCATTTGTGTTAAATGATAAGTGGTATTTTGGTTTGGCATTACAAGTTTAGTCTGTATTTTGGCTCAATTTTCATTTTCCTGACTTCTGTGAGAGCAAGACATTTTAATACACCTAAACCGAACACACTAAAGTCCCTTTGCCATGGGACAAAAACCGCTTCGATTTGGCTCGACATAGCGGCCGTATGGTATCGACTTTGCGAAGCAAAGGAACAAACAGTGCCGCGCACTGTCGATAAGCGACTTAATAATGGTGCTGGAGCATTAAAAATTAACATTACTTCAAATAAAAGTAATGATTTGATGTTACCTAAAAAAATTGAAATCCTCACTCCAAGCTATTCAAAATGACAGAAAGCTACCATCTCAGTTCTTGCTATTAAATAAATATTTGAGAAAAAGTTTTAAATGAATTAATAATTTACCCCTCTGTCTATTAAAACATCTTTTCATGAAAAACTAGGATTTGTATAATAATAACCACAGAAATTTGTTTATACCTTTCATTAAAGTTATAAAAACATAGTTATAATATCATGTAACATTTAATATGTACAATTAAAAAAAAAAAACTCAAGTTACTTTTTATTCTTTTGTAACAGAATTTGTTGAGGCGCATAAAGATTTTTGGTTTTCAAATGAATAATTAAAACACAGTCACAGAGCACCATTATTTCCTGTAGAACATACAAGTTATGGTATATAATGTTGATTGATTACAAAGTTCAAAAACAGTTGTAATGAAATGAAGACAAAGCTGACTTAAAAAAAAAATAATTGTTACAAATTCTTTATAAAACAGAATTCATTAATTCTATTCCTATTCTTTCAATAAAAAATCAAATGCTTTTAAGATTCTATATAATGGTAGTGAATTCGTCATTTTTTTACTTTTTTAAAAGGCTCTTTAAAGTTAACTATTCAGAAAAATTCACTAAATTACTTATTCACTACTAAGAACATGGGCAAGAAACTACCAAACTCCTGCAAAACATCCAATTATATGCAAAAATTAAAGTGCGTTCTAGTATATTTATAAAATCATAATAAAGTTGCATACTGGCTCATAATAAAACTAAAAATTCTTTATTTGTTAATTCACATTGCTATAACTTTAAATGATGCTAAAAGTGAGTATCATCAAAAACAAATGATCTGAAAGTATCACTGACTATTCTCTGACGATTATTTAATATAAAAAAATTGATTATGTAAAATCTAATTTTGCTTGCAATTATTACAAGCGCTTTATAGACTGCCTACTTAAGATAACAATTAGTCCTGCTTCTTGAAGTTCCTTTAAAGCTTCTTCAAACATATCACGAGAAACTATCTGCAATATATATACAAAAATATATCAGAAAACTGTTTTAATAACTAGAAAAAATAATCTTAGATGGTGAGCAACTAGTTAGTAGAATCTGTTTATCTGACTATAGTTTGCAGCAATGATAGACAGAAAATTAAATAATATAATAAGTTCGCACGAGATCATGTTCTACAATTCTGAAAATGTTCAGAAGTATCCTCAAAATGATTTAAAATACTATACAAATGTCACAAGAGGGACCCAAATGATCTCTGTATCATTTGTATATGAGAGATTCGTATATGTTGAAAAAAGAAGAAGAAGCACTTTTCTATATTTCAGAGAAACTTGTTAGTGTAACATATTGTTTTAAATATAGTTGAGGAGTGGGAAATTAGGACGAATAGTGGCACCTAGACAAAATGGGTGGTGATACAATTCTGAAAATGTTCAGAAGTATCCTCAAAATGATTTAAAATACTATACAAATGTCACAAGAGGGACCCAAATGATCTCTGTATCATTTGTATATGAGAGATTCGTATATGTTGAAAAAAGAAGAAGAAGCACTTTTCTATATTTCAGAGAAACTTGTTAGTGTAACATATGTTTTAAATATAGTTGAGGAGTGGGAAATTAGGACGAATAGTGGCACCTAGACAAAATGGGTGGTGATAGCTTATTGAAAAAAGGAAAGACCTGGAAAAGGATCTATTGTTTATTAGAGGGGAAAGATTGAAGAATAGATATTAGAGAGAAAAAGCCAAATCTATTGATAGAAGATCAATTATAGCTCCCTTGTGTGTCATAGTTTGTACTTAAGAGTCTACAAAATGTACAATGTGTAAATGTAATTGAGTGAGTGTGGTGATGAGCTAAAGTTTGTCTATTGGTGTGCTAAAGCCATGTATTGCTAACACAAACTATCTGTTTATGTGCTACATGTATTGTGCAAATGTTCGTATTGTTAGGATGGGATATCAGCGGGGACGCAAAGATCCCTAACGAGTGGCTAATCCACCTCCTTCTTTAGATAATGGAAGGAGATCGCCAGAGATAGGAAAAAATTTTGTTCGGCAGATGTACCAAATTCTGAAGAAGAAGAAGTTTCGTTATTTCATGTTTGTTTATTAAGAATCACTAATTTAGATATTTCTTGTTTCGTTCTAATTGTTCACATTATAAACATAATCTACGATAAGCGATTATTGTAATGCTTATTTCGTAAAATCTTATCTACCATATTTGTTGCGTCGTCTTGCCAGATTGTGTCTGTATTGGTAACTTCAGCGCGCGCCCGCGTCGTCCGGCCAGACATCCTGTTTCTCCCCTTTTTAATTATCTCCCGCGTTCGCGCCTTCTCTCGCGTCTCCGGATGTTGGTTTCCCTCCACAGCCACCCCCTTTTTCCTGGTTATTCATCCCTTTTGGTTTGGCTCACTTCACGTGCGTGCGTATATGTGTATTTGTTCTCTGCGCCATCATTTACTGCTTCATCATCAAATTTCACCGCCGCCACGAAGCTGAGCTTCCCCACCGCCATTTCAACGCAAATTCTTGCGTCCCGTCTCCCAACAATCCCAGTCCCACACTTCGAGGGGAATTACCAACACTGGGTGTATTTTAAAGATACCTTCACTGCTCTGGTGATTGACCAACCAGACTTGTCTGACGTGGAACGTCTCCATTACCTGCAGAGCGCTCTCGGAGGTAGCGCTAAGGCCACTATCTCTCATATCCCCGCAAGCCAGGGGCAATTCCAGAACGCTTAGGATGCATTATGCCTCGCGTACGACAATAAGAGGCAACTGGCTGAATTGCTTCTGGAACAGCTGCTCCCCGCGTCACCGCCTCCCTCATCCCCATCTGTGGCCTCCTTGGAACAAATGCTGTCCAAATCCATTACTAGTGCCAAAGCACTCCTCGATGTCTGAGCGCCAAAATTAGCTTCATTTATGGCCTTTTCACTGCTCGTGCGTCAATTAGACAATGAAACTCGAAAACAGTTCGAGTTAGCGCACACCGGCGTGGAATTCCCCACCATCGCCCATCTTAAGACGTTCGTGCTTAACTCATTACACGCCCTCAAATTCACTCCTCTCATACGCAGCGCCGCGCCAACTCCTCGAGGCGCTTCTCAAGCGTCACCTCCTCCATCCATGCCCTCTCGCACGCCGCCTCCTCGCTCACCCACGCACGCGCCCATTGCGCCAACGCCCTCTTCCTCTCGTACGTGTACACTGTTTCCTACGCATCACAACCTAAGGTCCCCTACACTTGTGAATATTGTCACGGGGCACATTCAATACAGTGTTTAGGATTCAAGGCCTTATCCGTCAGGGAATGGCGTAAATACGTCACCCTCCCCAACTATGTCGCAATTGCCTTTCGGCAAAACACGGCCTTCCGAGCCTGCCGATCCACGCAGCATTGCTACTTCTGTGAAGAACGTCATTACACATTGATGCATCTATCCTCACGGCCCGGTTCTCCTCAAGGTGCCACGGCTTTCCCCCTATTACCACCAGAAGAGTAAGCACCAACCCGTATCGCCGTTTCCCGCATCTTCTCCCACCGTGGAAAACCTCGGACTGAGTCACCCTCCCAGAGAATCAACTGAGCTGACTGCCCCTCTCCTTTTCGCTCCCCCTCTCCCCCTCCGTGGAGAGAGGAGCTTCTCAACCCGCTTCCCGCGGGCGCATTCGCACTCGGGTACCCCCGCTTGACGCGGATTGACACCAGTTCTCTCAGTGCTGCGCCAATAATACCAAGCCCTTTAACGCATCCGTCCTGATGCCTACTGCGGTAGTCCATCTCTTTCATATACGTCATCACTTCGTCACCCGTGCCCTTCTTGATTCCGAGAGCCACCAAACTATTATTACTCGGGCGTGTGCCCAGCGTCTACGTCTGCCCTTACAACCCACAAACATTCAGCTTTTCACCTTGGGCCTTACCACCCCTATACCCTCCCACTAATGCGCTACTTTCAAACTCATGCATCCTGGAGATCCTCCACAACTGCTTGTTCACGCCATGGCGCTTGACAGCATCATACCCCTCACACCCTGCTTGCCATTCAAAGGGGATTGGCCTCATCTTCGACAACTTAACCTAGCTGACATGACCTTTAACCAACCGCGCCCCGTGGATGTTTTGTTCGGGAACGACATCCTCCCAAGCCTACTTCTCCCTGGAAAAGTCCCTCGTACTCCACGCGCGCCCGCTGCGTTTAATACCACCCTCGGCTGGGTGTTATATGGCCCCTATCGACCAGCTTCATGGCCAAAACGGGTTCGATTCTCAGCTTCTACCCGAAACAACGAGTGTTTGCCTTCCGCTCCTCGTCCACAACCACCTACTCCTCTCACTCCTCAGGAATCTCCACCATCTCCTCCACCTTGAGAGGACGGTGGCACCTTCACTTTTGTCCGAGGAGCCTCCCACCTTGTGTACCTCCACACATGCTTTCGCCACTTCCCCTCCACGAGGAGAAGGAGGAAGAACTCACTCAAATCGTACGCCGCTACTGGGAGACTGACAGGGTCCCGGAAAACTTACCGCTAACTGCGGATGAACGAACCTGCAAGACCACCTACGCGCGGACTGACCCTGGACGTTATATGGTTTCTCTCCCCTTCACCTCACGTGAACTTGGAGAATCCCTAAACGTTGCGTCGCGTCAATTTCTCAGGATGGAAAAACGCCTCCTTCAAAACCCCCTCATTGCGCGAAACCTATATTCATGTGCGATTACTTGGACCGCAGCCATATGGAACCAGTGCGTCCCGATGACGCATCCCCCTCCTATACACCGTACTATACCCCTCATCATGCGATTCATCGTCCGGATGACGCCCATACCAAACTGCGGGTAGTTTTTAACGCGTCTGCCAATGGCGCTCTCTAAATGATCTGCTTCTCACCGACCCCAAGCTTCAGCTTCGCTTTTGCCTGCACCGCATCGTCTTCACCGCCGATATCAAGCAGATGTATCGCCAAACACTTGCCAGAGCATCGGGATTACCAACGTATCGTCTGGCGCTTCTCCGTGCAGGAACCACTTCAGTCTTTCAGACTTAATACAGTGACTTACCAAGTGCGTTTCATCGGCAGCCTATCTGGCTGTACGCATCATTCGACAACTCGCCCTTGATGAAGGGGATAAGTTTCCCGAGCAAAAATCACGCTTCTCCATGAAGTATACGTCGACGATCTCCTTACTGGCGCTGCATCTGTTGCAGAAGCCCAAGTCCTGCGCACGCAGCTCCAACAGCTTCTCATGGCGGGCGGGTTTGAACTCAGCAAGGGGCTTCTAATTGCCCATCATTTCTACAGTATCTCCCCGCAGATCACTGCCGTCCTTCTACTTCTGATGACTCGTTGTCCCTTGACCGCGATCCCATTCTGAAACTTCTCGGCTTGGGCTGGAACCCTGCTTCCGATATTTTCTTTTATGCTGTGCGCATGTCCGAGGCGGCGTACACTAAACGCACCGTCCTTAGCCAAATGGCTCGTATATTCAATCCGTTGGGATGGTTGACTCCGGTCATCTTCAAGGCTAAACTATTCTTTCGTCATCTGTGTCGGCTACAGCAGGATTGGGACCAGCCACTACCTCAAGAACTTGTCGACCCGTGGCACGACTTTAAAATCTATATCCCGGACCAGGGACGCATCCAAACACCTCGTCGTCTGCCCGACGTTCTCCCCCCATCCATCCATCACCTTGTTGGATTTTGTGACGCCTCTGAGTCTGGGGTTGCCGCCGTGGTATACTTACATACTGCCTCTCCTAATGACCAACCCCATGTTAACCTTTAGACCGCTAAGTCAAAAGTCGCCCCACTGGAAAAGTCGCTTTCGCTTCCCCGACTGGAACTTTGCGGAGCCCACCTTCTCGCTAAGCTTCTATAGTCGCCCACCGTTACTCTTGCATGGATTCGCGGCGAGAGCCACCGGTGGAAAACGTGGGGAACCGCGTGGCCGACATCCAATACCTCTTCATCCTACCACTTCACTCCTGGGGACATGTCTCCACTACGGACAATCCCGGGGATTGTGCATCAAGAGGGGTAGCTCCCCATCATCTTCAACACCATCCCCTGTGGCGGAATGTGCCCTCGTGGCTCGCTTCCGAATCCGCGAATTGGCCGAAAGCATCGGCAGCCATTGATGCGGATTCCGTACAACAAGAGGCCAAACCTCCACCTCTGGTTGCACTGACAGTCACCACCGTTGAAGATGATTACATTAATCGCTTCTTCTCCTTTAGCGTATCACCGCTTATTGCTTACATTTCATCTTCAATTATCGTAACCGTCCGCCTCTCGCAGAGGCTTTCTCACCGTTTCCGAACTACAGGGAGCGACCGATACCCTCGTTCGTGCCGTTCGAACTACTAGCTAAGGAATTCCAGGAAGCGCAAAACCCGCAGTCGCGTTATCGTCTGGTGCGCCAATTTCATCTCTTTCTGGACGATCATCATTTACTCCGTTTCGGTGGAAGACTGTCATCCATCTCCCTTCCTTATGGCTTTCGCCACCCTGTATTGCTCCCGAATGATCACCAGTTCACGCGGTTTCTCATAGACGACGCCCACGCGCGCTTGCTGCACGCTGGGGCGTTGGCTACTCATGCCTACTTACGCAGGAATTTTGGATATTAGACGGGCGCAAGTAGTGCGCCATCGCATCGGCTGCTGTAGTAAATGCTCCACTGCTAAGCCTCGCCCCTTCATCCAACCCCTGGGCAACTCGCCCCCCGAACACATAACCGCTGCTACCGGCTTCACCATCACCGGTGTGGATTTTGCCGGACCTTTCAGCATTTGGAGCGCACGCCTCCGTGGTGCCGTTGTTACCAAAGGCTATTTGGTAGTCTTTATTTGCTTCGCTACCAATGCCGTTCACTTTGAAATAGCTTCACTTTCCACTTCGGCGTTCCTAGCCGCGCTTCGCCGCTCGTCGAGGGCTCCCCACAACCTCTTTTCCGACAATGGGACCAATTTTGTGGGAGCCCGTAACAAACTTCGAGAGCTCGGCCGCCTACTCTGCAATGACTAGCATCAGTAGGCCGACTGCCGCGCTGCCACGGCGGTAGGTATTGACTGGCGCTTTCTTCCGCCCGCAAGTCCACACTTCGGAGGCCTTTGGGAGGCCGGTATAAAATCGGCCAAGCATCACCTCATCCGCGTTATCGGTGACCAACGGCTGACATATGAAGAGCTCCTCACCTTCGTTACTGACATCGAGGCCATCCTGAAACTCACGCCCCCTGTGCGCCCTCTCTTCAGATACCTCTGATCCTGAGCCCCTAACTCCTGCCACTTCCTGGTTTTCCTCCCCCTAACCGCTCCTCCTGAGCGTGATGTCACCACTCTCAGCATCAACCGCCTTTCCCGTTGGCAACTTACCCAGCGGATTCAGCAGGACTTCTGGAAGCGCTGGCGCCAAGAGTATTAATAAATTCTGAAGCCGATGCTTCAGGGCGGGCGGGATGTTGCGTCGTCTTCCCAGATTGTGTCTGTATTGGTAACTTCCGCGCGCGCCCGTGTCATCCGGCCAGACTTCCTGTTTCTCCCCTTTTTAATTCTCTCCCGCCAACTTCTCTCGCGCCTCCGGATGTTGGTTTCCCCTCCACAGCCACCCCCTTTTTCCTGGTTATTTACCCCTTTTCTTCACTTGTGGTTTGGCTTCCTTCACGTGCTTATATCTGTATTTGTTCTCTACGTCATCATTTACTGCTTCATCATCAAATTTCACCACCGCCACGGGTGTATTGCGTTTACAACACCGGTCTTTCATCTCTGTCTCCAACCAGCTTCCGAGAGGTCTTATTCGCATCAACGAACGCACGCTTCCGTACTGCTTCATTCACCTATTATCTTTCCCGCAACTTCCTTTCATACACACCCACACACGAACATATTTACACATATATACAGCCTCCTTTATACCCTTTTTCGCTTCCTAGCGTCTTTCACAGCTTCTCCGGCTCAACATTCGCTTCTCATTCATCATAACCGCATCTTCAAGGTAAGCTAATTAAAACTTTATTGCCTTTGTTAACTTTCATAATTGCGTGCTTCATTAAGCCCTCTAACGCTTCCGAGTTCACGCCTACGCGTGTACAATATTATTGCAATCAACATCGAAATAACTATAATGGTCTCCTAATTTATAACGAAGTTAATTTCTACCTTGTATCTTATTTTAACATTTACTCCTGATAAAAATATTTATGCAAACAACGTTTACTTACCATTGTAGCAGCATCCCTGGCATCTTTGAATAATTTCTGGTAGTTGAAAATAGTGCCTGGTACTTTAGGCGTAATTATTTTCTTAAGAGCTTCAACAAGCTCTTGTTTTTTCTGACGCGCAGCTCTGCTTAAACCAGTTGTCAGAATATTCACGTCTATCTTTCCAGACAAAGGATCGGTGGCTGATTGCTTTAACGCTTCCCGGTGTAGACTGTTTTTATTATTAAAATTGAAAATAATTTTGAAATTCCCAGTTTTTTAATAATTATTATTTAGATAAAATTACTTACCGTTTAGCCTCTATTACGTCTAATACTTCAACAACATTAGAAAGCCTCATTTTAGCATGAGCCTCAGAGAGGCGGATAAGAGATTCAAGTTGGCGTGGATACGCCGATATTTGACCAAGACGTGATCCCAGTTTTCTAATTTCTACATAAGACGTGACAAGCAGTTCTGAAGCACTTTCGCTTAATTTTGGATGAACATGCTCATGGGCGTAGGCAATATAGTCGCGAAGTACAGACATGTCCTAATCACATTTTTGAAATAAGTATACATAAAAAAATGACAATGTAATAAATATGTATTTGATAATACTGGATGGTCAGTGCTATGAAAAAATGCTACCATATACTCCTCTTTATCCACATCCTTTTGATGGTAATATAGTGATACCAGGTGTTTGGCTAGACTTCGGTCGTAAACCTCACTTTGTGGATCCAACGTTAAAAAAATTAAATCAAACCTGCAAGAAAACAAAAAAAAATTAAGGAGCGTCAACATCTATGGTCATTGGCGCCCGGAGTCTTCTCAGTGCACTGTCGGTCACCGGACGGTATTCTCTCGTTACGACAACACTGTCAATCATCAAGCAGTGAGGTGTAGAGGCTCATAGGAAGATAAAATCTAAGGGCAGCGCGGCTGGACTCGACCCGGGACCTCCGCGTTGTAGTCCAGTGCGCTAACCACTTACATACCCTTCTCGAACCTACATTTGTTAATAAGCATGAAGAGAAAATCAAAAAATTAACATCAAATTTTTTTACTTAGCATGTGTACATTGGCAAGTGATTTTCGAATTTTCACTGATTAATGAATGCATCTTTCAAGGGTCAGTGAGAAGCAAAAAGTCTAACCAACATTCTCTAAGTGCAATTCTCAACTGCACAACTGATTTTTTCGTAAAATTAGTAGTTTTACAACATGTTTAGTTCTTTCTAATATTATACTGAGGTTAAAACTATAATTCACATTTATAAGGCTCTTGAGTGTTAAACCTAACGTCACATCCACGAAGTCACCAAAATTATTGTTTTCTGGAAGAATGTTTGAACTAAAAGAGATAGACCTGTGTGTTTTAATCAATTTAAAGAAAATCATTGGAACCGTTTTCGAGAAAATTGCAATAAAACAGTGGAAATCAATAGAATCATGTTGAGACAATTTGACATGATCGCATAACACCTTCCTGCTGTAAGAGAAAATAAAGTTTGGGGTGGGATATGTGAATTGCATGGCTCAAAAACGAAATCTGTTAGCTGAAAACAGACATTCTGTCTGAGAGGATCCGCAGATCGAAATCAGTCTATCGAAAGTTGCAGTGTATGAAAGTTATAGCAATTTTTTTCAAAAACAACTCCGATTGTTTTAAACATGGAATATTTACTACGCACATATACGATGACTCACCATTTATGCTGGAAACATTTTTTTTTCAAGCTTTTAAATAATAGTATTAATATTAAGATCTTAAGATTAATTAATTTTTAGTAAATGTTGCAAGCCTATTTAGGAAGGCCATCCCAATAAGTAGAGAGACAAAGAACTAAATCAATCTTAATATAATAAGTTGCCATCCCTCTCACTTATAAAACAGCTGCCTGAAACTGTCTCAAAATATGTATCTTCTACTTATTCAACAATGCAAGTACAATTGGACCTAGAAATCTATACTTTGGAAAACCATCATTCAGTGATACCATTTTGGATTTCTAAGGGAACGTCTACAAATGCATTGACCAATTTAAAAGTGGCCGAGAATACGCCTCGATTGAAACGTGCGTGATGACCAATCGAGGTTTCAATTCGAACGTCTAATTTACTGTGAATTTTTGGAAAGGCAGCGTACTATCAAAAGTTAGTAATACTAGAGCTGCGTGCAAATAAAGTGAGCCCTACGATCCTGGAAAAGTGACTTCATTTAAAGAGGAAAGAATGAATCTTATTCCTGGTTAACGCGGCGTAATCAACGCTTGAAACCGTTGAAAATCAGGCTGGGAAGTACCGCCATGACCATCTTATAGATGAGATTTCGCACCATTATTAATTATTTTTGTTTGGCACCTCGCGGAATCATTATGTATCGACAAGTTTTATAGCAACGAAGAAGTAGAAATAAATAAACATAACTGGCTAAACTTCAAGACAAAGTATTTTTTACTACCAGCTCTATAGCTGGTATTAGGAACTAATAATAGAGGAACTGTACGATGTATTAGGACATTATGTCGAAAAGTAGGTAAATTCTGGGATTCATTTAATACACTGAATTTAACTATAAATATTTATCCGTAATTACTATTAAATGATCCTCGTACACTGTCAAGTTGAAAAGCAATAACTCAATTACTATTAATATATCTGAGCCTTTGTCGTCTGAGTTGGTTTTCATCATTTTAAGCTCTGTGATTGGTAAAAGCTCGGTGATTACAGTTAGTGTATTATAAGAACCAACATATAATCAAGTCTAACTAAATGCTAATTAAACGTAATACCTAGAAAGAAGGGTATGCGGCAAGCTTATATTTTCAATAATAGTCTTATCCTTTTTCCACTGAGAGTCTACTGGATTGGCGGCAGCTAGAATTGATGTGCGAGCACTTAGCTGACAAATCATTCCAGCTTTAGCTACTGAGAGGGACTGTTGTTCCATCACTTCATGCAAAACAGAACGAGTTGATTCATTCATCTTGTCAAATTCGTCGATACAGCAAACCTTAAAGTAAATTGATGAAATATGTTAGCATCATTTGTGAAGATAGTTTCTTCAATTTTATGTACTAATTCATCTGCTTCAATCAACAATTGAAATGTTAAGAAATCACTATACTAATCAAAAATGCAATAACTAACCCCATCATTTGCAAGTACAAGAGCTCCAGTCTGCAAAACAAGCTGTCTAGATTCTGGATCTTTAGTCACATAAGCTGTTAAACCCACAGCTGAAGAACCTTTCCCGCTGGTATATTGGGATTTAGGTAGAAGCTGATAAACATATGACAACAACTGAGATTTACTTGTTCCTGGATCGCCGCAAAGAAGAATATTGATCTCTGATCTAAAGCCTATTTTTCACAGTTAACAATTAGAGATATTTGAATTTATTTTCAGGCGGGCTTTACGACCAACGATCAGATGTGTGGCCGGAGGCGAATAGCAACGTCTTTACTCATATTAATACTCAATGAAAATCTAAGGCCAAGATCGGGAATTGAACTCAGTGAACAATAAACCTCAACAAGCGCTCCACGCCTCTAACCACTCAGCTATCGTGGCACCTTATATGAATTTATATTATTATTTTGAAGACTAACTAGTTCGGCCGTGTGATGCAAATTTTTTCTTTGAGCCACCAAAGAGCTGCAACAAAATTCCCTTCTTGATATCCTCATTATCAAAAATAGATGGCGCTATTGTGTGAGCTAATCTTTCGTAAACATCACTGCGCTCGCTTAACGCTTTCAAAGCGCTAATTCTTTCCTCGGTTAGTTTGTGTGAACTAAAATATTAATTCTTATGACTGATTTTCAACAGGTAAAAAAAAAGAAATAATGGAATGTGCAGAATAAATGTGTCTTACGTTTCTTCGTCACATCCATGCAGGCGCTTAGAATCAAGTTTGTGATAATGCAATACATCAACATGCGTCCTGTATACGGAGGAAATATTCCTCACCCTAGAATTCACCTGTACTGGTAAAGCTCTGTAGATACCAGTAACTACAATCTTTTGTCCTGCTTGTACTGTGTCTACGAGATCATTATAGGCAAAAAGTGTTACCGTATTAGGTGTCTGGCCTGCTGGCATCTCATCTAAAATGAAAAATATATCATTATTTCTTCATTTTTTAGAAAAAGTTGAAAAATTCAGCATTATAATGAAAACGAGGCGGTTCAAACTTACCTGGAGTTTCTTGAAGTTTCACATGCTGTTTATCAGTAAACTGTGATCTGTTGTGGATAAGCATATAAGAATGTGAAGTGTTGCACTTAAAGCATACTGTAGGTTCCGTCAACCTACCCCTATCCACTTCCAAAGTTAGTGTATGACCACAGACAGAACAACTGAAAAAGCCTTCCCTCAATTCAGGTATTATTCCACTTGTACGAGTTACCATTCCACTTACCGTTATCAGACGATCAATATCTGTGAATAATTATAATTATAATGCTTTAGATGCTAACGATTCATAATCATGAACATTAACTGCCTCCAAAAATGTAGATTTTATTTCTAAAAATACCTTCTGGATTTAAACTTCTCATATTGCTAGTCTTTGCTGCATTATATGGCCTTATTTGAATTTGATGAGGAAGTACAACGTCGGGGTGTCGAGAAAAGAATATCTCATTGGCCGCCATATCAAGAGTGGGTATTACTTCTTGTGGATACATTATAAGCTGGTGGTATAACTCTTCATCAAATTGTTGAAGATGGGCACAATTCACTTGGAGGAATGGCTCTTCAATTGCAGCGATCTGTTGCAAAGAAATACAACATATTACTTGACATGAAAGGACTGCGCTTTTAAGTTAAAAAACTTCACATATGATGTTGCACTATCTCTGATCAACACTTACTTGATCAAGGCTGTTCAAATAAATAGTGCCGCTACCAGCTACTTCACCACCATCTATTGTGAATTCTTCGCCTAAGGCTTCATATTTTTCTATGAAGTTAATGAATCTGGCTTTACAAGTTGCCACAACTACGTCAGTACCCCAGATAACCAATGAAGAAGCTCTTCCCATATCGCCATCTGGTGTTGCAGATGACTCATCTTCACCCTATATAGCAAAAAATAGGAAACAATGTATAATGAAATCCTCGCCACTAAAAATGGAATAGTTTTAACCTGCGTGGTCTTGATATGTTTGACTTACTTTCAGGTTCCGTTTCTGTTTACTAGTATTATGGTCAGCTATTTTTAATACAAGAATTTTTGGAATGTATGGATTGCCCGGCTTGCGTTAGAAACAAGGAGGGTCATAGAAGCAAAGGAAGTCTGAGAACTATCTTAAAGATGTAAGTAAGATTTCAGTCAGAAAGGCTTGCAATGGAGCAGAAGAGGAAGGCTTAACAGAGAACAGGGATGTTTGGAAATGATTAATAGTATGACCCTCGACAGTGAAAGATAGAAGAGGGAACGAGAAATAACAGAATAAAAAGATTCTAGAAGTATTATGCATAGAATAAAAGAAATACGGAGTGGTAATATAAAAAAATATACCAACTTTTTTCGAATACAATAAAATTAACTTAAAATTTTTATTCTTTAAAAAAAGGATTTCGAACCGCGACCTTTTCTTCTTGACGAAATACGGAGGTATACTGGAAATTACAAGAGTTTTTCTTCAAAAATGAATCAAACATTCTATCCTATTTTTGTGATACAAGTATAAAGCATCGTAACTAAAAAAAATGAGGCCCTAAACGTGAGATACATAAATAAAAGTAAAAAAAATAACTGACCTCTTGAGGAATTAAAAGCTGGCGTACATGTTTGTCTACTCTTATATCCGGTCTTTGCCTCATTGGTGTTCGTACTCCAGATCTTGGAGTCCTAAATGAGGTTAATGAACTAGGAGTACCATAGTTAAGCGGTGAACTTAACAACGTTGATCCAGTGGCTGAAAAATATAAAATACTTTTTTAATCTACAACCCTCAAGGAATTACTTTATGCAGTTGAGTGCTACCAATTAAACTGCTACGGCGTTTCAGAAGTCGAATTCTGTGCGTGATTAGAAGACTCCAGACAAGATTTAAAACCTAATAATGATACATACCTCTTAACGGGCTGCCAGTTGAAGGAAGGCCGGGAGTTGACATAGGAAGAGAATATGGATCAGATGGTTCGACAATAAAATCTGCTCCTTCAATATTTTCATTATGTCTCGTTCCAGTTTCACTCATCTGAGATGAAAGTATACCCAAAGACGAAGGATTTCGGCCCTCTTCAGATCTTTGAGAATGATCTTCGGCTGACATCTTTAACGAAAAAATATTATGATTACTTCATAAAATATGAAGTGGATATTATAAAATTATATGTTTTATATATCCAAGTCAATACAGGAATCAATCGGACCAGTACAATAAAAAAGCAAAGCAGTTCACACCTCACTCAATTTGCTAATGCGATAAAACAGTAGCATGCAAATATAATTTAATGAAATAAATATATTAATATTAAAATAGCAGCCATAGAATTGCATTTTATTTACATTCAGGATATTTATAAATGATTCGCGATTTATTATAATGTAACTCTAAGGAAATTTCTATTTTCTTTCTTTATTAGAAAACATTAAGAATCTCTTAAGGAATATAAACAATACCTCAACAAAATTTACAAGATATAGACAACTTATACTTCGAAAAAAATAAATTCCTGTCAAATTTAGTAAAAATGTTTGTTTATAGTCAAAATAGTAAAGCAATGAATATATCATTGGAAATATCTTTAAATATGACATATGAATTATAATGATAATTATTAAAATTAATATACTTACTTTTCAAAATAAAATAAAATTCAGGAATTGAAAAGACAACTCTACTGTATTTAAAACATTTAACACAATAGGATAGAGGAACGTGAATACAACCCGCAATTGGTGCACAATTCCCGCCTTATCAAAATCGCAATGTATTCCTCTGACGATATAGTTAATCGATTACTCAGTAAAAACACATTTTCTAGCTTTCAAATCGGAAGTCTAAAAAAGAAAAAGAAATTCCAAGCAATAACTGCCAAAAAGAACTTTGTGATTCTTGATGTCATTAAATATACTTTAATAACTTTATTTTAATTTCACAGAATCTGTAAACATGGCGAAACAAAAATATGGTTTTTAGGGTTCCAGGGAAATCTAAAAAAATTATACTATATGTTAAAAGCCTATAATCTAAAACTTTCAACTATGCAACCAATTTCTTGTTTTCTGGAAATTGAAATTCCGTTATACTTTTCAATTTGGCTCGCAAAAATATTTATTAAGATGCAAATTTGTTTTTCTTTCTTCACTGCTGCTTTCTTCTCATATTTATTATTTTTATTAGAAGCTGCTGCGGTTTGATTAATAAAAGCAGAAATTTTGAATTTTTTAATATGTCTAATAGATATACATAACTCCAGTCTGCATAAAACGGGGCGTGACCAGTGAAATAGTGGTATATTTGCTTTAACTGGTAATATATCTTGAGTTTAACAAATAGCAAACTTATAAGCCAAATTCTAGATAATTAAATGAATAAAATGTAATTTCCTCTATTTAAATGCAATCGACCCACAATAAATATACTGATGCCCATTAATAGAACAGCTGA
Organism: Triatoma infestans; assembly: GCA_011037195.1. Classification (NCBI taxonomy): domain Eukaryota; kingdom Metazoa; phylum Arthropoda; class Insecta; order Hemiptera; family Reduviidae; genus Triatoma; species Triatoma infestans. Next base: position 168,732 of record JAAEAF010000753.1, read on the forward strand.
TAAGAATGCTTAAATATTAGGTATTGTATTTCGACTACAGCGCTCATAGTGATACACTTGGTAACCTAAGGCTGGAACATCTGTGGTGAGTGTCTATGGTTTAGTAAGTAAGAACGACTAATATGAAATATCCAAAAATTCAACGGTTTCGAATTGTGCTTCAATATTCTTGATGACACAGTAGTGAAGTGAAAAACATTAGGTGTCATCTTGCAGTGTCCTGTTTGGTTTCAGACTCCAGTTACTTTTTTATTAAACTTATCGTGGGTGATGTGCTGGCTGGATCCTTAGTTAGATAATTCAACATGGCTGCCAAAAAGAACGATGTTTATGTTTCCATTGTCTAACAGTGCTTAGTGAATTTCCAGAAATGGAACTTCGAGTTGGTAATAAATATCGATTAGGCCGTAAAATTGGGAGTGGATCTTTTGGGGACATCTATTTAGGTAAGACCCACGAAAAATTTAACATTGCAGTTAGGTCCGTTTATCCAATTTCTGTAACTTAAGTGCATTTTCTTCCAAAATTACAGGTACTAATATTTCCACTGGCGAAGAAGTAGCAATAAAATTAGAATGTATTCGTACAAGACATCCCCAGCTCCATATAGAGTCCAAATTTTACAAAATGATGCAGGGTGCAGGTATGAAAAAAATCCTGTAATTTTTTCATTTAGTATTTTATTAATTATAGCCAAGAATAATAATAAAATATTTGAAGAGTTAATACTTTTCTAAAGAGTAAAATAAAGTTGAGAAAAAGGATAATTTTGAGAAAGGTGTGTTTGAAATATGTACATTTAACTTTTGTAGTTTCCAGTATATCAATTCATATGGTAATAGTAGTTTTAAGTTCATTAGGCAGAAAATTTATTAGTTTATATGTAGTTAAAACTTTCTTATGTATCCCCAGTTTATAATTGTTAAATTTATGGAATAACGTAATGTAAGTACGAAATGTAAAAATTACCTAATGAAATTTACGAATTAATTAATTATTAAAAGTTTGAAATTTTAAATTTTGTTACAGTTGGAATTCCCACTATAAAGTGGTGCGGTTCGGAAGGTGACTATAATGTTATGGTCATGGAATTACTTGGCCCTTCCTTAGAAGATTTGTTCAATTTTTGTTCTAGACGGTTTTCATTGAAGACTGTATTACTACTAGCAGATCAATTAGTGAGTCAAAACTGTTTCATTCTTTAGTTTTTTTACTTATTTTTTTTATTTTTACGTTAAAATGAATATTAGTTTTAACAAGATCATGGAGGCAAGTGGATCGATAATGTTAAGGAAGCTGTCAAAAAAAATGGTTTTAACAACTTTGCACAAAACCTGTTCACGGTGATACTTCGTACAAAATGAAACAATCAATCCTTATATCGATTTCTAACTTAAAATTTTCTTTGGGTTGTAATTTATGTTATACCATTGATGCACTCCGTTATTCCTTCAAATGGGCTTGACCATTTATCTTTCCATATTGTTATCTTTAAATTGCTGATATTTTAAATATATTTCTTGAATCAAAATATTATTTGAAACCCGCCCTTAACTTTACGCCAAGGGAGTACATGTGCTTAAATCCATTACTTATCTTTTGAAAACGTATATTTACCATCATTATGAAAAAAATAATGCTTTTCCTTCTACAAGTGGTCGTTTTTATTGTTGTAAAAAAAGGTTCATATTCGAAGTTTAATAAATGAATCCTCGTAATCTTTAAACTTTCCAAAAATTTCATTTTGTATTCTACTTTATTTTTATTGCAACTCAACACTTAATTCGCACAATATCAGCAGTATTCTGAGATTTGATTTAGAAGTTTCTTATTCCAGAAATACTGAACTGAAAAAATTGGTCAATTTATAAATGTTGCAAAAATATTAAAGAGCACATGATTTATATTCAGTTTTCATCTTTTACTACAATTAAAAATATAATTGGGTATTGACCAATGAATCCCACACGAGTTTCTTTACACAATATTTCAGGAGATTCATCTCTCTTTTCACTTCAAAACTCCCGAACTCTCCTTAATAGTCAAGGGAGTGATGATGTCTTCTTCAGAATGACAAAGCACTTATTTCTTTAATGTTTTTTTGCCATTAATCAAATTCTTCTGTAGAAATTTATTTACATGCATAATAGATCCTCGCTTTAAATGTTTATTCAATCTGATCGATTATGCATTATAAAGTTTATGCGAATTAAAGATTATGCAAAAATAAAAAATATTTTCCTTTTCTCGCAGTTTTTGCATATCATGTTTGATTGATTAGTCAAAAAGTTGAAAAAAAGTAAATAATAAAAATAATAAAATGCTTACTAATTAAAAATACCTTTTAAACTTTTGCATGTTATTAACTTTGCTTATAATTTGTAAAGAGTTGACAACAAATTCTCAAAGGTTATCAATTCATTAAATCTTTTCAAAATAATTGAACTATGCCGATAATACTCGCTTTATTCAAAGAGAATTAAACTGTTCGACTAGATTTAAGTAAGAATTGATACGCTGAAAGTTTCTTTAAATGAAGACTTATATTTACATAGATTGTAAATTCTAAATGTTTGGCCAAATTGCTGTGGAAGTGCTTAGCAGTTGGAAGTATCTTGCTTTTCAGCTAAAAAGAAGGCTGCATCTTCAAACATTGTTTAACCATTAATTTGTTATTACGCAATATTAATCTTATTAAAAAGTAATTATCCGATCAAGTGATTAGGGCACGTGATAAACAAGTACGTAATGCATTTTTATTTATGCTTGTATTTATATTATAGTGAAATAGCCAGTCATTAAATACGGCAATGTTTTGTTAACTGTCGCTAGAAACATCCAAACTTTATTAGATATTTTTATCTTTCATTTACATGTGAATTAATAACTAATATTACGAACGGTGCTGGCCGCCTTCGGGGAGGCGGTGATGTAATGCACTTGAATTACTGAAAGCTAGGCAGGCAGCCTAGCCTACACGTTTCACGTGTACTACTGATGTAACAAATGCTTCCAAGAAACTCTCCTTGAATAAAACGTGTACTTTTCTTCCTTTTGGTAGTAAGGGCATTTGAATAAATATCATTTGGGTAATAATAATCTATAAATTAAAAATTATGCTGTGAACAAACACACACACCATTTTGTAAAAACTATGTTTTCTGAGTCAAAGGACCTCAAAGCGGAGTAATTCCATATCAAAAATTAGACACGATCACAATATATCATCTTATCCGAGTAAAAGAAAGTAAAAAGGAACTATCCTTCGCGCCTTCATTCGGACGCCTGCATTTTCATTAATGACAAAAAAGTTTTTCCATATTGCAAATTTTATGATTCTAAAAACAATTCTTTCTTTTTTTTAATTTTTACTTCTTTTTTTATTATTTATTATTATGTTGACGCGCCTTAAGTGAAAAAAAAATATGATTGCCTGGGATAGAGGCCAAATTTTTATTTGGTATCAGATCGAATTTTTTAGTGAAACAGACCATTTATATGCATTTGTACACACTCCAAAGAGAATGCACGTTTTTTAATCAAAAGCTAGATTAAGGTAAACAATGAATAATTTTTAGTCTGTATGTGAAGTTTTGAATGGTAATTGCGGTCGATCCCTGTTTGGTAGATAAATATTTCGAATTACAAGAGTTATGTAGCTTTAAATGAGATTTTCGTAATGTTATTTTTGAAAAAATCCCAAATCTCATAGCTACTATAGACATATGTAAGCGCAAATAACCATCGTAGTTAATGCGCAAAAAAAAAATATATTTGTTTGTGCATAAAATTAATAAATACATAAAATTTTTCTTGGAAAACTAAATTTACGTTTTAGATAATTACGACAATATTTTACTGCCTTGGAGTTAGTATTGTAATCTCATTAGTCAATTCAAACCCAAAAATGAACTTTGTGCCCTGAGAGCTTATTATATAATTGAATATAAAGGTTAGAATTGTACTTTTGTATGGGTAGCAATTTTTTTTATTAAACATCGGATTTCCTACTTGTTACACCTTTAGGCTTGGAACAACTACTACATTAATTTCTGATTCAGTCTCACTTATAATTTTAACGCATACATAAATCTTTATACTTATGTGAAGTTATGATACATAAGAAACATTTTAACCTTACTAGAGAATTTATTTAAAATTTATGTATCCGCCGGAATTATAGTACAAGTTACGTACATTTAAGTACTTTAAGTAAAGAAATATTTCCATCTGTTTTTTAAATAAATTATGTATTTTACTTTCATTATTTCAAAATTTGGGTAAAAGATATCTAACTTATGATGGGTAAATGTAACAATAGTAAATTTTCACATAAATTTTTATTTTGTTAGAAGGAAAGTAGTTTAAGTTTAATATTCTACTCAGGCTAATTGTTAAATTCCTATGATGGACATACATCATTTTTATAAAATTACGATACAAGCCAAATATGATGGTTGGCAGGGATAAAAAAAATAATTATAAACCATTTTTCGACGTTTACTTTTGATGTCCTGGAACTGCCAAGGATAGGTAGAGGAGTTAAATGAATGTTTTATAAGATTAATTTCGTGATTGACAGTTAATGAGGGCATTTCATATGTCATTTCCTTTTTTTTGCTCTTTGGTCCCTCCTGAAAATCCGATTACTTAAATGTTAATTGGCAAACAAATAATACATTTAATTAATCTAAAATACGTCTAGATATATTTGTCTATAGCTTATTACAGCTCTTATATTTAATTAATTCTTTCGCAAATGTAATATTAGCATTTTTATAAATATTGCACACTATATTTTGTTTTTACTATTTCTGTAAAAATGATGTAAATGTTTCTTGAAAAATAGATATAAAAAACATTGATCTTCATTTTAATTTATCTTAGTTTTTTGGGGAATTTATTTTGTTATCATTTATGTAATTATATATTTATAAAAATAACATTAATAAATGGATAACTATTATACTGTTAGCGAATTTTGTTAACGTACAGATGTTTCGACAAAATATATAAGAACATAATTGAATGATGGTAATGATGATACCAACATTTTGAAGAATGTTAAACATTCAAAAATTGAAATTCTCAAAATCTCTAGTTTCCTGAAATTGAAATTTCATCTCATGGCTTTCCTTACTCTTAAAGTTGAGTTTACCTCAGAGAATGAATTCTCCAATTATATCAGATACCTAAAATCAGTACAGGTTCAATAAAAGAAAAGACAGAAATCTTGGTCTGGGGACAGTTTCTCCCCAGAAAACTCTCACATAGTTTATTTTATCACTTCGATTCGCAATTAAAAAATCTTGACACAATTGCAATACTCCCTCTTACAGTAGTGAGAGAAAGTAAAGTTTTCTGCCATTTAAAAAAATGAAATTATACAGTTATTGAAAACTCTGTTCTTACATATAACATATTTTACATTAATCTTTTAAGCAGTTATATTGTTATTATTTTTCAGATAAGTCGAATAGACTATATACACAGTCGAAACTTTATCCATAGAGACATAAAGCCTGACAATTTTTTAATGGGTCTGGGAAAAAAAGGAAATTTGGTATATATAATAGATTTTGGTTTGGGTAAAAAATATAGAGATGGTCGAACACATCAACACATACCATATAGAGAAAATAAAAACCTTACAGGGACTGCAAGATATGCATCTATAAATACACATTTGGGTATTGGTAAGTTGTTCATACTGTAGTTTTTCTTATTTATTTTATATTATATTTTGTATATATGAATAATTAATTGTTTTTCTTTAATTTACAGAACAGAGCAGAAGGGACGATTTAGAATCATTAGGTTATGTTTTAATGTATTTTAACCGTGGTTCATTACCATGGCAAGGTCTTAAAGCAGCAACAAAACGACAAAAATATGAACGTATTAGTGAAAAGAAAATGTCATCACCAATTGATGAATTATGTAAAGGTTATCCAGGTAATTATTTAATTTAATTTTTTTAAATAATATATTAAATTTTAATTAGATTTGGATTTTTATTATTGTATGTTACATATAACACTATCCTTAGTCGTAATTGTTTTATTCTCATTTATCTTGTTCTTTGTTCTAGCGGAATTTGCTCTGTATTTAAATTATTGTCGATCATTAAGGTTTGAAGAAAGACCTGATTATTCATACCTGAGACAGATGTTCCGTACGCTTTTCCATCGGGAACTTTTCACCTATGATTATGTATTTGATTGGAATATGCTCAAGTTCGTAAGTAACTTATTATCTATTAAATTTTTATGTACTATAGTGATTTTAGTTCAAAACATTGTTAGAAAATGAAGTTGAACAAATGTATGTCCAGCTCCTGGACTATCGGGAAGTCTTATTATTTACGATTTAGAAGAGATGATTTAGAATCACTAGGTTATATTTTAATGTAATTTAACCATGATTAAAATAAGTAGTAATAAATTCTTCTTCAATCAAGAAAATTTAGTAATTGGGAATTTTTTTTAGAGAAAGTTGTGTGATTTGTTTTGATTCAGGTTTTTTTTCTTTAATAGAAATATATGTAGTGTGATAGCTACGAGACCTTCATGGGAATTGAAGGAAAAATAAACTGGTTTGAGCAAACGTGAAAATAAATTAAAATTATTTATACAGCAATATAGAGGGCAATGTTTAAACATAGTTTTTTAATTTTGACCTATCTGACAATTCTGTTCTGTCTCTTTGAATTTTTTTTCTGTCAAGTAATTGCGTAAAAATTGTTACTGCAAACAAGAAATGTGAGATATATATGTATATATTGTATTGATACATACATAAATACTGGTTTATAAATAATTTATTTAGACACCCTTAATCCATAAAACATTGCTGATATTTACATTTAATGTGAATGAATATACTTCCTAATGTACAATACTGTTTTCTTTTTAAAATAAAAGTATTTATTTCTATTTTACTATCAGAAAGATTTAAAAAGGTAAATAAAATATTTGATTAATGATAGGGTGGTAGTCGCGGCGCTGGTGGAGAGGAAGCACGAGGTGCATCTGGCGGTGGTGCAGTAGGAACTGGTGGAACTGGAACAGGTGCTAGGATTACTGTAAGGATAGGGCCTGGCGAACGGGCTGCTAATGGAGCCCAACGTCGGAGTAGACCTGCTTTGGCTCTTCCAGCAAATTCCAGTCCAACGACAGGTAAATTATAGTATTTAAATAAATTGTTAACCATCACAACAAATACTGAATATTTCACATATCTTAATACTTTCCTGTTACTATTAGCAGAAGTATATCTCTTATCTAAAGTAGTTATTTAAACTTTACTAACTGCATGGGATTTGGGTTAATATATTTCTAAATTAATGACACATATTAATGTATACTAATGAAGTATTTTAGTTGCATTAAAAATAAAATTGTATTTATAAATCGATCGATTAATGATAATAATTCTGTGCTCTATTTGAAATTTAATGCATCTTTAATAAAAAAAAACTAAATGTAATGAGGGGAGAAAAAATGAAACCAGTTAAGTTTAATTTCCATATTAGAAAAGCAATCTTTTTCCAAAAGATTAACACCTTGTTAATTTAGATCCTTAATAATGTCAAGTAAAGAAATCTATTTCATTTGATGATATGTATCATCCTGATAAAACAGTTTAGGAGTTCAGAATTTATAAAAATGTGATGGAAGTAGGATATAAATGGAAAATTCCTGTATGTCGTGTTCATCTTGTAGCTTTAATGCAAAAGTAAAATAATTTTTTTCCACTACTTTTTTCCTGTCGAAAAAATCAGGCAAAATATTATATAGCAGATGACTTGTTTTAAAAAAAAATTACATCCTAAGGGATTTCAAGTCTGTGTTAATGTTTAATGAAAAATTACATCCTAAGGGATCTAAGATTTTGTCTGTGTTTGTTGTTTAATGACAAGATGATTATGTCCATCTTCCAAAATATTTTTCGTATTCTAAAAAACCTTTTCATGAGTATTTTAGGATAGAATAGTGTTAGATTTGATGAGTTTGTTTGTTGATGTTTACTAATAGGAATCTGGCATCATTGCCTTGAAATTTATCACATTTTTAAAGTTCAGCAGCAAATAAATTTAGGATTTGCCAAATTAGTGAAATGAATAAGCTATCCTAACTAGTTGGATTAAATAACAATTTTGCCTTAATTAATTGAGTATATAATTTTGGTTGTCATGCAGAAGAAAACAAAACTCTTATGCAGGTAAGATCGTAAAGAACTTAATTATAAAAATTTTGGCGTTAAATTGTCAAATTATTGAACTTTTACATATAGTCGCTAGATTTTAAATTTATTTAAAAAATAAGTTCGTCTATAATTGTTTTATAGATAATATGCTAACTTCACCTTTGCGTGAACAATACTGGATATTGTCATTCAGAATTGTTTATAGTAAAAATAACAACTATTTGAATTAAAACTTTTATTTACAATTCAATAATTAACTAGGGGAAAAAATATAGAAATAAAGTAGCAGGTAACTATAAAGAAAAAGAGAAATAATGAAAGATATAAAGAGTACTAAGTTACAAAGAAAGCCGGGAATGTGTTTAGCGTCCGGAGGACGTGGCCGTGTGATGACAGCCGGTGAGGGCGGCCAGGAGAGGAGAGTCTCGATGAGGTTACATCGTGGAGGTGCAGTGTTATCGAACTCTGCTACACTTGATCTTACTCTGCCAAGGAATAATAGCGCTACAACACCAGTAGACAAGTACGTTTGTGTCGTATATAAATATATTTATATATATATATATAATATTTACACGATCGCAATTACCACTCATTATCAGTATCCATTATTGCTGCTGTTACTGCTCCTCATATGCTGTTATTGTTGCGCTTTTGGACACATAAATTATGTTTTATCGTCACAAATTTTATTTAAATTTTTTTCATTTGTGTTTTAGCTTTTTTATTTTTTAATGTTTCTATTTATTTATTCATTAAATATAATTTTTAGCAAATGTAAACTGTACATAGCCCTTATCATTCCCATTGATTTAATGGGGCTCACACTTCCCAGTGCAAAAAAAAAAAAAAATGGCTTGCACTTGATAATATGAGGCATGTCTTTTAGGGAAGGATATGTAGATAATTCACCAAAATTTGATAATTTCTTCCTATGTGTATGGATTTGTTATAGCATGCTACACCTTCTTTTTCAACTTTAGTAGAGCATGATTTTTCTTTTTCTGGTTTGATCAAATCAAAACATGTTTATATAATATAATATATATAACATAATCATGTAATTCATTTTTTTAATTTGGTACACTTCTGGATGTAATGCTTTATTTTTTTGCTTTTTGTACATTTTAAATTAAACTCGATTTAATTGTATTATTCATTTATAAAGCAGATAGCAATATACTTTTAGATATGCAGAATTTTCTTGCTTTTTGTTGCAAACATAATTTATTAATGCAATAAATGTGGAGGTTTTGTTTATCACCAACTAATAAACTCACTTTTGAACAAAAGAGAGTTCCAACAACTGCTGATATAACGTAATAGATTGATAATTATTATATGGCGTGTTGTGAACAAAATATCTCAAAGAAAAAAAAAAAAATCGCAGGAACTTTAAACTTGGTGTTCCTGCGATTTAGGTATTAATTGCATCTGGCCCGAAGATTTCGCGCAAAATTAATCAGCTACTTTACTAATTTTTTCTTCAGTTTTTTGGGATTTGTTCGCAAACGGTTTCAACGATTTTTATTAAACTTAATATTCTATCTATACACATAAATACCTATCATTTTTATTTAACATTTTATTGGAAAAATTGATTTTTGGAGTGTTTTGGGGAACAGTAGCGTTTTACTTTTCTCTAAAGTACCACTTCAATCAATGTATGGTTCTACCGTCGATAGGATAAATTAGAACCATTGGTAGAATTCGAAATTTGAAGAAAATCGGTTAACCGCAAGGGCGACTTTACAGAATAGGATTTTGAATTTTGTTTTTTTAGAATTTTCTCGAAAACGACTTTGATTTCCTTCGAATTTAGAATCCTAGCTGCAAGATGTAAACAATCACATTTATTTGAAACTTTTTTCCCCTAAATATTGATTTTAGCTAGTTGTCCGGAATTTGTGACATTGAAAATTTGTGAAATTAAAATTTGATTTGGGTGGTTCAATGTTACTGTCGAGCTCTTCTGGGCCACAATGTGAATATTTCTTTACATGCTTAGGTTGGTACTTGTCCTCCCATCCCAATCACCTCTATATTTATGTTATGATAAATAATTAGAATTTGAAGTTTAAAAAAATTGGCCTCTTGCTATATGATTGTATTAGAAGTAAGAGAAAGTGTTTCACATTAATTTTTACTTTTCTTTCTTTTATTTGGTTTATGTGGGCCCCGAGCGGCTTGAACTACGCAACGCATGGCCCGCACTAACAAATATCAATGATAATTATTATTATAATCCTAGGAGTACCTTATACATATTGAGACACATTTAATAAACTTCTACGAGGGATTTACGACGTTAAATTTCAAATGTTTGTACAATGTTATGGCCCTTTGTTTCCCTAGGTGCCTGGGTAGATATTTGTACTCCTCCATCTTAAATGAGTAAAATTTGAAAAATAAAGAAAACTTGTCATTTTTAATAAAATTATACTAACAGTAGTATGAGAAAGTCGTGTGAGGATTTTATAATAGATTTTTTTTATCATCTTCTTTAGCTCAAATTTATCATTTCTTTATTTTGGGTTGGAAAATATCAATAACAATATACCCTTAGCTGATTATGCAACTGACTACTGCTAAATTGCAGATCAGCCGAAGTAATGATATTGTATTAATAATCTGGTCATGTTCGGAATCATTGACTAATGATTCTATTTAAAACATTCCAAACTGAAATAAAATAAATTGATTATACTACTAGATTGGTTTTTTAAAGATAGTTTTGTAAATTGAATAAAACGTTTCACTATCAGAGGATTTTTAACACTTTTTACAAAGATTACAATTCATTCAATGGAAACACTTAATCAAAGACGGTATTTATATGTTTAAAATAATTTTTGATCTATATTGATTTTATTAACCTATCTTCTTAGCATTCCGCATATTTGTCATGTATGGTTCTTGATTCTAAGAACGTAATTCTTTTCTCAGTTATAAAGTTCAAAGCAAATCGGTAGATCAAATTGCTTTTGGTATAGTTTATTTTACAGATTCATTGACAGAAACAAATTTGTGTACATGTTACAGCACAGTGTCAGGAGGGGCCATGGCACCCCCGTCAGTAAGCCCGCCGGGTGCTAATGTGAGGCGTGGTTCTGTCTCCAAAAATGATACGTCCAGGAAGAAATGAAAGAGAGATCCCCCCACAACTACCGAGTGAGAGAGGGCACGCCGAGGAGTTTGAGCCGCAGAACTAGATTTTCACCAATCTTCTGCTCCAAATTTCGAAGTGCTGCCTCTTTTAAGATGCCGCACCTAATATTTAAAAATTGAAAAAAAGAAAAGAAAAAGGAAATCTGAGGTTTTATTGGAGCCTTAGATTTCTTTTACTTTTTTCTTTTATTGTGATTGGAAAATGTTTGCAGAGTATGCTCAATATAAAAATTTAAGTTTAAAGCCCCAGGAGCTTCTTCCAACACCATTTTTACAATAGAAAAACAATTTTTAGAAAAGAAACAGTAACTGGGACTGAGCGTTAGTATTGAAATATTATTCTGATTGTTTTACTAAGATAATGTGCGTTTGTTGATGTTAATATCCTCTCTTTTTTTTGTCTTTAATAACAAAAAAAAAAATAAATAAATAAAATTTGATTTTTTGTTATATATACATTTTTAGTTGATCACATAACCAACATATTATTATCATTTTTATAAATAAAAAGGAAAAACATATAAAGAAATTAAAATACTGTTCAAACTTCATATTTGGGCCTTTAAGCCGGTTTTTCATATTAAATACTGAAAAATAAATAATACAAGAAGTTAATAGTTTCTTGCATTAATTAATTTAAAGGCTGACATTTTTAAATTAAAAAAAAAAAAAAAAATTTAGCAACGTATTCTAAAATCACTGTTTAGAATATTGCTTCCATTATAAACTTATTATTTTGTATAAAAAAAAGTTTTTTTTTTTTTTTTTCCAAGGAAAATTAATATTCTTTTTCCAATTTAAGAAAAATTAATTTATTTCATATTATTATATTTTGTAATTTTTTAATAAAAACAAATTAATAATATAATGTTCATTTAATTATTTTTTCTTAAAGAACACTGCGAGGCCTTCCGCAGATGTAGCCACTCCAAACGGCCTGGAGTAATTGAGTTACTAACTGGTCAGTGATCGAAAAGAAATACTTGGAGAATTTGAGAAGTGGTGAAATTTCAATCAGTTTTTCTTTATACAAAAATCGTTCTTGACTTATTTATTTTATTTGATTTTTGTTTTAATCCTTTAAATGGACTATTCAAGTTCATAACTTAAGCTGGCTAGAGTTAAATTACTAAGATTTTTTCCGTCAAAGTCTGTTGGTTTTCATTCATACTGAAGTATACTTCTTTCATTCATTTAAACTTATTCAGTGTAAAAGTGACAGAAAGTTTTACAGGTGGAAGTAAACGTCTCTTGATATACATGAGCTTGAAAAATCCTCTTAACGATGGAGGAAGTCGCTAGAAATCAATGACGGATATCCAGATTTACAACATATTCAATAGGAGTTAAAAAAGTTAGGATTTGTTAAAACAGTCATGGGGCAGTGGGGCTCTTGCTATTATTAGACACAGAGGAAACGAATATGAGAGAATACATAATTCTGATTGAAAGAATACTTCTACATTTGTTCATTCTTCTTATTTCTCTCTTTTTTGTGTCTGCCTGTTCATCTTTGGTTCAGCCTTAGCCAGCCGCGTGGTAATTGATAGTAAAGCGTTACCAAGATTGTCATGTCGATTCGGAGCCTATTTAATCATAATGCTGACTTTTGCAAACAACCTCTTACTACAGAGTAGCTCCTTGTGCAGAAGGCCTGTAAGAATCAAATGATATGGATCATTAAGTGATTGAAATATTCTAAGATAATAGTTACTACATTTTTAAAATATGTTCATTTTTCTATTTTCTTGGTGAACTATGATTTTTTGTCAATATAACTAGAAGTGTGTCTTTCTACTTTTCTTTAGGTTTTTTTTATTTTTTTTATGTTTCTTTGTTGTTATTGAATAGACTTATTATCATGAATAGTTATTATTTTATACTTTATTTTTATTGTAAATAATAAATAAAATCAGTGACCTCATTTTTTATTATTTATAATATTCGGTTGTTTTTTTTTTAATTTTTGTTTTGTTTAATTCGAATTGTAATGCTGTACGTACTGAGCAATGTGTATATAGTTATATAATGTATGTATTATGATATGTATTCATTGTGATCATATAGATTTTAAGGTTGTATAGGGGAATACATGTGAAAACTTTTTATATATATATATTTTTTGTTTTTGTTTAGTCGCAGTTAAATACATAAAAAAACATAGGCCTAATGATTTTCTGAAATTTGATTTCTTTTTTTTAATTATGTAAATTATTCTTTAACATGCTTACATTTTCGTGTATTCTCTAATTAGGAGAAAAAATAACAATGAAATACATTACTGATATCTTTCTTTTTTTTTTCTTTATTGTAAGTGCCGGTTACACAGTTTGCGTACAAGACGAGAACGAGGCAAATCGAGGACGCATCATCAAATACTGTATAGTCTTGACGTGGTATTATTGCATTACCATGTCCACATGTCTTCATTTTAATGGCTACGACTATGTTGGAACAATCCATAGTTGTTGCTTTTGGCAATTTCGTTGTATATGTAGTTCGATAGAAAAAAAGAAAATTTATGTTTGTGATTTTGAAAGCTGTAATCTGTTTCTTTTTCTTAATACACCTGGCTTCCAGTATCTTATTCTTGTTGGAATAGTTAGTAGGGCAATAAAGAAATATTCGATTAGAAACTATACAGAATTCAGTCATGGAACTATAGCGTCTTACCAAACTATTCTGACAATGGGCGAAAATCCGAAACGATAGCTAAAAGAAAAATAAGCAGGCTGTTATAGACTGATAGAAAATCTATTTTTTCCGCATTGCCGAATCAGTCATGTAACATTTAAGAGGTGATTAATAGAAGTTCGAAGATTTAATGATTTCATTTAAACAATATCTTAGATAAAATTTGTAAAAATGTTAGACATTTTCGCAAAGGTCTCCGCCAGAAGAAAGATTTTAGGTGATTTCTCCCTCCAAGGTATTTTTTTGTTTTTGGAGAGTGTCAATGCACTGCGACCATTTAGTGATCTATTGTGCTCCCCTCTCAGGCCATTACAATAAAATTATTGAGTTGCTGAGGATCCCACACATCCCCCCTCCTATTGAATGAAGAAAAATTTATTTACTGTAGAAAAAACTCGTGCCCATACCAAGCGCATTTCTTTTAGAAGATGGATTAAACCACGCTCCGCGGCGACCATACCAAGCATTTCACTGAAATCGTCCACACATGCCGACTCGGTCTGCTTCTAGTTGGTACTCGAATGTGTTAACTCATATTTTCAGTTTGTTCAACTCAAGGTGATACAAATCTGACAAAAAAAAGAAGAAAAAAAGCTATATACACTTTTCGAGTTTTAGATCTTCATTTTCATTAAAATAAAAAAATTATTACAGCTCAAACCAAATTGTTGGGGACTTTTACATAAATATATGCGAAAATGGAGGATATATATATATTGGCTCTTGATATGTATATAAAAAGATATGGTTTTTCTGTGTGTTCTTTTTTTTTATATGTATTACATGATGAAGAGAAACGGAGTGTATGTGTTATTAAAATTAAAAGAAGGAAAAGGAAGAAAAATGGAAAGTGCGGTTAAACATAAAAAGGACAATGTTTCCTACTCTAATCTACCAATTTATTAAAGAAAAAAAATTTGTGGGGGGAGACAAATTTTACCGCTAATTGAACTTTTTTTTGTATTGTTTAAATTTCTTCTGGGTGGTAAAATTGTTTGTTATAAATAAAATAAAAATACCACCTTGAAAATTTATGAAATAATGAACCAATATTTAAAAATAATAAATAAAATTAATAATTGATTGTATATACTACATGTAAAATATATGTAAAACTGTGTCAAAAAATGGATATAAAACAAAATTAAAAAAATAAAATATTAAAAAAAGTTAATGTATTTGATTTTTCATACTCTTAGCAATTAAGTGTGTTTATAATTATAAATATTTAAACTGAAAAATTTGAAAAACCTAAATAAAAGAAAATGTTTCAATTTATTCGTTTCACCGTTTAAAAAAAAAATAATAAACATTGAGGATGCCATTCCAAGTTTAGAGAAAATGATTTGACAGTAGTTAATTGTTAATTTAATAAAATAGAAGAAACATTAATGTGCTTGGAATAGTATGGAACATGCGATTTATATAAATACTTTATATATATAAATATATACATATATATTATAATACTGTATGTATTTATTGTTTAATTATAGATTAAATATCGATTTTTTTTATCGAAGAAAGAAACAAATTTGAATTAGCATTACAAAACATTAATAATAATATTATTTAAAGTTCATATTATATAAATTAATTACTTTAACTAAAGACTGATTATGTGAGCGTGTGTGTGGAAAGTACACTGTTATGCTAAAGCATAAATTTATTGAAAACGCTTCTTTTTTTTTCCTTATTATTCTGCAAAATAGAAGTATAATGTAAATTTAAATTTAGCATATCCCTTCAGTAATTTTTTTTTCTTTCTGTCGAAAAACATAAACTAAAGGAAAAATTTCGATGAAAATGCTTTTTTACTTATTATTTTCTATTAAATTATTCGTTGATTTTTATAGTTACTGTTGAAGAAAGAAACCTCTTGCTTTTAAAGTTATAATAAACAGAAAAAAAGAAGTTTGTGTTCCTATTCTGTAAATAATAAATATATGAAAAATTAAACACAAAACTAATTTTTAATAATTAAAAAAATAACTGCCTATTCTCGAACTCGAATAAATTGAAACAAACTTATTTTTTAATTACTTAAAAAAAAAAAAATTTAATTCATTATTCTGGGCTTTAAAAATAAAAATACAATCGTAAATTTGATCTGTTTATAATGCCTTAAAACGTAAATAGTAACAATTTAACCAGGTTTTTTGAGAACATTTTTTTGTACTTGTTTATTTAAAAAAAAAGAAAGAAAGTACTAAAACATTGTAACATATTTGATTAAATACAAGCAAATGAAGGCCATATGAAGATTTAAAAGAAATATAAAAACAAAAAATATCACAACAAAAGAACAGATTTACTTGTGAATAAAACTTAAACTGTTGAACAAGTGCTCCACTATACACATTGACACCCCCCTTTGATCCTAAGAAATTTTCTGCGCCCATGTATTGTTTTCCAGTTCCTCATTACCTGTTCCTATCTGCATAGAGGGGCCATTCTTTACCCGTTTTCATTGTTTACATTAAACTATAGTCGATGGTTGATTGAAATGCGGTCGTTTTAATATAATTTATATATAATTGGGGTGTCATTTGAATCTGGCTTATCATATAAGTATAGACTTCTTAGGATTTATACACTATTTCATATCTATAACTACCTTACATCTATATGTTTTATTGACTAAAGAACAATCCTAAACTTTTGCAGAGAAAAATGGCTAAATACTATTTATAGCGTTTTAGCCAATTTCTTTGGGTTTGTTGTATTCTCCAATTATATTTTGGATTTAATTGCTTAAAATTAGTAGAATTAGAATTGCTTATATTTCATAGTCTAAAACAATAATTATTTTTCACCTTTTCGTGTATTTAATTTTTATGTAACCATATTTTTTAAATGTATCAGATAGATAATACAATTTTAATCTCATCTGCAGTTAATGCATTAAGAGATACTTATACATTTTTTTTTTTAATGATCAAAAACAAAGCCAAAATCCGTATGAGTAATCTTAATTTCGTAAATTCAATAGTTGTCACCTTAGAGAACCGATCTGAATGAAAACTCCAAAACTGGAAACAATTTTTTTGTTTTAGATGTCCGTAATTGAACAGAATTTCTTAAACTCAACAGATTTAACCAAAACTAGCGAACTAGGGGTAAATTAGACTGCTATTTTCAAGCCCCTCATGTACATAATCATGAAACGATTATATTTTTCAAATTCAAATTTCCGTTAAAGGAGTATGGGGCTAGAACACTATGACTTGAATACCCTCAAAAGTAGAGGAGCACCTGTACTATTTCATAAAGCCAAAAATTAATAAATTTGGAATCTGCAATTTTAACTTTGCAGCTTACTCCATAATTTTTTTTTTTTTTTAATCATAGGACTGAAGTTAGTGATATGTAAATACTATTATTATTATTATTTAAAGTCCAGTAGTATAAGTGGTAGAGAAAAAAATATAATGACTGAAAAGTGTTTATTATGGTCTTCTAATTGCTGTTATTATATTTTTCCAAACTGGAATTATGCATAAGTATGCTGTTTTTGTTGTTTATTTAAATTAGCTTTGTAAGCGCGCAGGCTTGCAAAATAAAATTGTTAACATAAAAAATTACATTTTCATTACTGATAGGCTTGTTGAGGGTATGCAAATCTTGATATACCTCTTCTTTTAATGCAATATTATAATATATTAATTTTGATGTCTAAGAAGGGGAAGAGGTATCCCATGGCCCTGAAATTGCCTTTTGTAAAATATTATAAAGATTTAAATAAATAAAAAATATTAATAAAAATAGTTCTATGTTGTACACCACTGGAGTACGTGCTATGATTATATTTTGTGTCGTGGGAAACCTAGCATACTTTCATGACATTTTTCATATTCAAGTTATGTATTTTAATAATCCATAATACTAGTTGTATAAAAAGATGAAAAAATGCAATTGTCGGTGTTATATAATACATTTAAATAATTATGTGATTTTTTATTTTGTTTAATACTGAAAAAAAAATATATAGATAAATACCAAGGAAAACTTGTTCACTCACAGGCGTGCAATAGTTTTCTTTTCTTTTTCTTGAATTCTTATAAAATTTTGTTGAAACACATATAACCAAATAATATAAGGCTTAAGTTATGAAAATACAACGTTAAAATATATATATATATATATAAAGCTTGACTATTAAGGCACATCTTGATATTTTTCAAAATGTCTGAGAATCGCACAAACCTTATTATAACCTCAAAATAATCCTCCCTCTTTTAGATTTTTAGCAAAAATTAAGAGAGATATGTTTGTTACATTTAATAGAAATGAAGTCCTCGGAAAAAAAAGAAAAGGAAAAGGAAATAAAAAAAAAATTCTTATATTCTAATTATTAACTACTTCTCAGGACTTACCTGAGGTTGCCTACCTTACTTCCAAAGGTATAGTCTTTCGAATACTGTATAAATTTTTAGAATTTCTAGAAAAGTGTTATTTAATAGCGGAAATATTATTTTAATAAATTGCTAAACTTTAATTGAATAAGCGTTTCTTAATTTATTAATTATCATACTAACGCAAATATACTGAATATATTAATGGAGCACGATTAACATTCTTCTCTAAATGTCGAGCTTCCTTAAAAAGAAGATTATAGTAATGAACTGTTCTTAAACATAAGTATTAGGCAACCTTCGCAATAGAAATACCAAACTTTGGCTCGCTTTTCTCTACAATTCCTTTAATTGAGTTTCTGAAATGTTAATTTCTCAATTATATCAAACGCTAAATATTACTAGAAGTTATAAAAACTGTCAAATTATATAGGCCTACTCCAACATTGAGAATAATTTCAAGATGGAACGTAAGAAATGGTTTCCCTGTCAATACTTTTTTAATGGCACTCGTGAATTTGTTAATTATTATAATTGTGAAGAATCTTATTAAGTCTGATCATTATATAATTATGTAAATAGATTACATATGCCAGATTAATGCTTTTTCATTCCTAATAAAAAAAGCCCATGTTCTGGCTCTTTAAAATGTTTATATCTTGAAATACTGAACAGAGAACTTTATTCATTTACATTCTAATAAGTATGCAGCTTGTGAAAATGCTAATGAAAAACCACAAATATTGAGATAGAAGAAGCTTTTTACATCAGAGATATATTCAGTGATAGCCTGCTTCTTTATTGTGATCATCGACCGGTTTCAGGCGTTCGCCCATTATCGGGATGATTTTGTCAAAACAGTGTGATAACTAAGACTTGAACATAGCAGATTTAGTTCGTAACTTTTTTACTTATTTGCCCGTAGATTTTTACCTTTCAAACTACCATAAGGCAAAAACAACATACATTCCATCAGTTTTGAAACAAAAACAATGCCCAGGAAAGCTGTGAATTGCGTATCTGAAAAAATTTATATAATTTTAAATTAATAAAAATGAATCATGATTATTGAATTCTAAATGCATAGCGTATTCTATGATTTTTTTCAAATTAAGAAACATATTTCTAATGTTGTCAACACTGATGATATTTAAAGAATATCCAGTTAGGTTAGGGAGGAGATCTAGAGGAAATCAGCTGTGTCTTTTTCATTCGTTAAAAAAGTAAAAAGGGAAAATGGGGTTTGGAGATTACCCGGCTGAATATAATCCTAAAGTACATGGACCTTACGACCCAGCTCGATATTATGGAAAACGTATGTATCTGTAATTAAGGTTTTTATCTTGCCCCTTAATAAAAGGATGAAATCTACTCAATATACTGTAAAAAAAAAATTGTGCTTATTAAATTATATATTTGAAGTTATTAAATCTTTTTTATGATATTATTTTAGCTGACACCCCTTTTGGTCAAGTAAAACTAAGTGAACTTGGGCAATGGTTAATGAGAAGAAATAAAACGCCTAGTGCTATTACTGGAGCGATTAGCCGTGGTGAGCACATTAATAATCCACTTACTTAAGGCACTTTATAGAATATAGCTTTTGTAGGGAAAATGATAATATCCTTTATCTATATTAAATTGTGTCGTATCTCCGTTACTGATGAATCTTTCATATTCTATTTAGTACTTCATCCTCTAAAGTGAAGTCCCACTTACGCGCAATTTGGCTGTGTTTATCATTTAAATTACTGAGTTAAAACTCTAAATCTTTTAAATTTTGCTAGAGAATCATCAAGAAGTATGTATGATTGTTTTCCAGTTTTGAGACTACCTTATTGCAGCAAATCATTGTCCGATATTCGGTAAGAATTCCAGTTTTACTCCTAAAAAAGAAAGATTACCCTCTTGCCAGATTTTCAGACTTGTGTTTTCTTCAGTGTACATTTGATAGTAAATTTCTGAATCCGATGAGATATTTTTAGAGCCCTTATTATCCTTTAGAAACGCATAAGAAAAAAGAAGGAAACTGGCATTTTATTAAAATCTATGATATAAGCAATTTACTCATATGCTTCTGGCATAACCCTAGGGTTCAACCACTAAGTCTTCGATCAGATCAATTACATCTGGAAATCCCACATTACTGTTAACAAGTTCTTCGCTTTTCTTTAAAAAAAGTTCCATATTATTTTCTATGAACTAGTATAGTTTATACCAATATCCTGCCTTTAAGTTTTTTTTTTTACGAATTGATTTTTAAGGGGGTTGAGGTAGTTAGTTACAGAGCAAGACTATAGGGCCAATTCAGGATGTTGAAATGTTAGGAATTTGTCAGTTGATAACTAAGAAACGCAGTGACAGTGTGTGTTGTAAATGTTCCGCAATTGTTTTTAATATGTAGAAACAGAAAAGTTTGATTTTATTAGTGCATAATGAAATTTAATGTAAGTGGAATGAATGCTATAGATATTTTTCTTTATTGATAAAAAAATTTCTGTTTCGTTAGCTCATTGGAGATGGATGCATAAATATGTGCATCCAAAGAGAACTGGGCTAACTCCATTCTTGCAAGTTGCTTGTGCATCCATGATCTTTTTTTATGCAATCAACTACAAGAGAATGAGTAAGTTCAAAAATAACAGTAAAGTTTAAATTTAACTTTTCTTATGAAATCTTAAATTTAATTTAATTAATTTCTGTTTTTATTTTAGAAGCAAGGCGCACATGTGAATACCATTAAATTAAATTGCTAGGGTGGTAATTGTAGTCAAAATTTCTCAGCTGTATGTGTTTCAGTTTATTAAAGAATTGCAGTTGCTAAAAAAAAACTCTGAACTATTTACAGTAACTTTATTAAAAATACATACATGTTTAGATTATATAATAATTTTGTTTTTACCAGTTCCTTAGACTATCCTGAGCATCCTCTGCAGCCACAATGAATACATTCTACTATTTTGCCCTGAAATAAGGTATTATAAAATGTAAATATAAAAATAATAGCGAAATCGATGCTACGTGTCTAAAACAAACTTAGAAGTTAGGCTCGGTTGAATTGTATTTGAAACCGTATGAAATTTAAAGCATCTTTATAAAAATATTTTTATTAGCTTGGAATGATTCAAGACTTTTTGTTCTGGAAATTGTTTCATCTTAAACCTAAAAAGCAATAAAGAATTTTCTGACCAGTAAAGAAATTTATTGTTTTGAGAATCTGACTGCCAAAAGAAAACATGCCGACGGATAAAAACCCAGATGTTATTCATCACAGCAAACTCAACTATATACTAAAGATTTTATATGATTGAATATGTATTTTTTATGATTATCAAATTTTCAAAGCTCAAATTTTGATTAAATTGTATCTCTCAAAAGTGTCAAACTGAGTGCCTACAGATTCATTGTGCATAAAAACACTATAGTATTTACAGATTTTAGAGCCAGCAATGTGTTTGAGAAAATCCTTCAGCTTAAACTCTATGATTAATGAAAATTATAATGATTAATACAAGTTACATTTGGAGGCCTCCAAAATCAATGAATACACTGTAATTGGTGTTTAAATGTACGAACAGGAATCAGTGCTCAACATGCGTATGGATGCATGCTGCGAATGGGTTTTAGTCCGTGCCTTAGGAAGTTTAGATTGAGCAGAAAGTAAGTATTCAGCTGACACGATTAAGAACAACAGGGCATGCGCTAGTCAACGGAAATCTGAAAATGCTTAAAGTGGTAAAGTCGGAGAATTGTGACAATTGTAATGTTCTAGATAATGTGGAGCATAGCATAAGTTTTGTAAAAGTTATAACTTGTTTAGAGAAAATTCCCAATTATTTAAAAAATTTCGCAACCTCTCTGACTTAATGGAACCAAGAAACCTAGCGTAAAGTACCGCTCGCATTTTTGAGAGGAGGCTAAAATTATAATTTAACAGATTGATCGAACGGTACAGTAGGAATTCAAATTGTAAAACTTCATTTTATTTCATTGGCTATTTATTTATCAATATTGTTATTTATTTTTTGTCAATAAAAAAGGTATAGTTTTAATTGTTGAAAAGTGTCTGACAATATGGGGCGTCTTGGAGGGGGAAAAACTAATTGTTTACGCATATTAAATTCTACACACATAAAAGCTAGAGAAACGTGAGAAAATCATAATGTTCATTTACATTCTCTGCTTCATTAACGAAGGAATTTTTATTGGAGGAATTCAAAAAAGGAAGCAAACTTTCAAAATAAAATTTTACCTCTTCCAGCTTAGCTTTGGGCACTCTACAGATGCAACTCGTTCCAAAATTTGTATCTCTTGTTTGAATGCAACGCAGGCAGCATAAATTTTCATATCCTTGTTTTTTCCATTTGGCTATCAGATTTCTATCGGCAATATTTTCGTTTAGACAATGTTCATATAATTCTAAAACAAATATTGTTCATATAATTCTGAAACATCTTTAATGGCTCAGATTGGAACCAGCTGTAATTACTATAAATTATTTTTTTTTTGAAGAATTGTTTTAGTGCAAAAAATAGTTTCTTTGTTTATATTGACTTTCCTTACAAGCTCTATTTCATAACAAGTAGCATCCCTTGTGTGGAGATAGAAAAAAAAAAAGGTAAGGAAAATCAAGATATTGTCCGCCTGCAAGCTGAAAGGACTCATTTAAGGAGTACATTATTATTGAATCCGGGTGCCTAATGGCTTGGGATGGCTTTTATCCCCCTTAGGAGTACATTAAGTTTAAATAAGTAGAAGCTCTTACACAATCTGAGGATAAAGGTGTTAATTTTATTAATGTAGAATTCGCCGAAATGGCAGAGAAAACGACGAGACTATTTTGTATCGATGAACAAATTAAAGATTCATTTTCCTATTGTTAGAAGTTTTACAGGAGTATAAACAATTTAGAAGAAGATTAGGATACCCAGATATGCACTGAAACTTTAAAAATAGCATATCAAATGAAAAAATGAGAAAGAGATCTTCTGAAGAGTCCCCCCCCCCCAAATAGGAGAATTAATCTAAAGTTTTAGAGCAATTAAAAAGTAGGTTTGGACAAGAAGAATTTTTGATTAAAGTATATGTAAGGCAGCTCTTCAAACTAGTTCTAGAACTGGCCTCTAGTGATGGCCACTGATGATAAATTAAAACTAAAATACGGGCTCAATAAATAAATATTGAATGTTAATCCTATACTTTTCCCACTAATTGAGTCATCTCTCTCAGAATCAAGACTGAAAAGAATTCACTCTGGGTTTGCTTTTTCACAAGAACTGGACTGACTTCTATATTTCCTCAGAAAAGAAGTAGAGAAGGAGAGGCTCAATCTAACCAGCGCCAATCTTGATTTTGAAACCATAAGAGTTTAGAGTTTCCCATAAAAAATGAATGTGTAATAAGAAAAAGGAGGAAAAAAAAAAACAATTGCGGCAGATGTAGCAAACGTTAAGGGTAACACCTCAATTAATTGCAAATTTTGCAATAAACCTCGTGTTTCAGGGCTCGTGAATTGAGGGCTGAAAAGATAGTAATATTTTAAAGCAGAAGGGTTGTTTCCTTTGTCAAAAAAAATGGTCACAACATGTTGAAACGAATTCAATACGTTAAATAATTCAATTCAACAGCCATGTTGAAATGAATTATTTACGATGGACGATACACTTCAATCACGTGCCCCCAATTGCTCACACAGCAGAAGTTGTAAGGCCAGTTGAAATGAATTATCTGCGATGGTTGATACACTTCAATCACGTGCCCCTAACTGCTCACAAAGTGTGACTGATATCAAAGAAAAACGTGTTGGTTTTATATAAATAAAATCTGTTTACTTTTCTATTTAAATGCGATTAGAATGAAATGCACGAAATATTTTCATTAGAGGCAAAATATAGAAATCCGAATTTATTTTAAGTGCAAGTGGGATTTACTACTGCTCTTAATAATAACCGAGTGTATTATAGAACTTATTTATAAAGTCTTGCAGTTCATTGAGTCTAGAAAATTAACTGGAAATTTAAGTAGAGGACACTATTTGTATTGTACCTCTCTTGGTTTATTTATTAAAATAATATTGGTGAATCGTATGATTTTTAAACGCTTCACAACGCTAAAGAATCCACTGGTCAAAAGAAGACGTCGCCAACAGATGTCCGACAGCAGAGGAAATGGGGACTATTCCTCAGCATCGAGATGGCGGAGTATGCAATGGGGTGCAGACCAATGTGTTAGAAGAATGCAGATCCTATTCGCTATAGAGATATGTGATTCTTTACAAAAAATTAAGAGTCCCAATTTTTTGTTGTGTGAATTAATAGCAATCCTATTTGTTGTTGTGGTGGTTGGTTCCGCAGAGCTGGAAAGCAGTGCGGCACTCTTGTGTAAACTAGGTTTGCTCGGTGCAAGTCTGTGTTGTCACACTGTCTGAAAAACGCATCCTGAGATGGGCGAACGCCCGAAACCGGTCGATGACCACAAAATGAAGCAGGCTACCACGGAAAATGTCTTTAATCCTATTTGTCTTCGGTGTGAAACATCTATCAAATTTTAGTTAAAGATTTTGTTGAGAAATAGTCATATTTCTAGAGGTACGGTAGTTTGTACCCCGCTATAATCATTGTACTTTTTTTTAATGGAATATGTGTAAGAATTTTTAAGCACAAAAAATAAACAGTTATTTTGTTAATATTAGCTTCCCTTAAAATCTCTGTTTCATAGCAATGCTATTAACAATGAAGATGTATTTCATGGCTTACCTTTACTAATGGCTTTCCGTCGGTAATATAAATCATAAATATATCTAGATTTTTGATGATGAATTTTAAATATAGGCCACAATGATTCAACCTTTCTACGCCCCTCATGAGGTTCTGTTTCGGCTAATAAAATAGACAAAACAATATATTAATTAAACTTTTCAACTATGAGCATGTATATTATTGTAAATGTAAATAATGTTGTTAGCTCACACCTTCCCGCATTTTTTGTTCTAATTCTTCCAGAGTAGGTTCTATTAATTCCCATCCATCTGGAGGAGGTCTTCTGCTTCGGCGAACTTTGGGCATTTTGAATGAAGCAAAAAATCGGTTTAAATTAGTGTTTACTATTCAAGTTTCAATTCAAGCCTTTTACAATGTTGCAGGTTATGCTGGTGTTGTATCAACATGAGAAGTGCGCCATTGACTTTAGATTGCTTTTGCTAATTATAATATACACTGGTAAAGATTTGGTTTTTTCAGTGCTGATTAGATTATATTTTTTTCACATGATGAAAAAAATTATGTCAGACATCATTTAATTATTTTTTGGACTATAACATGAATACTATTTAATTCTGTTTAATACATCAGCTTCCGGTAGGTTATTAATGGTTACCTTTGAGTTTCTTGGTATGCAGTTGCTTCGTTATCTTTAAATTCATTCTTTTGAAATTTTAGTAATCAAAAAATCTGCACAATGCCACGAGGTATGTTTCTGAAGAGTTTTTGTTATTAATATTCATTAGCTTAATAGCTTATAATTCATTAATCTAAATGTGCTAGTATATGTTTTTTATTTACTATATAATAGGCAAATATACAAATCACAAAGGGCGTAGCAGAAGGTTTACTAGCGCTGAAGAATTAGAAGAACAAAGGAGGCAGGATGAAAGAAATAGACAAAGGAAGGTACAGGTTTTATAAATGCAGATGTGTTTGTTTATTTTTCTATTTAGTCGCGATTATTAGTAATGAAATGCACGAAATATTTTCATTAGTAGAGGCAAAATACAGAAATCCATTCCGAATTTATTCTAGGTGCAAGTGAGTTTTGCATACTGCTGTTAATAATAACTAGTGAGTGTATTATAGAACTTATTTATTAATCTTTAATAAGTTAAAGTCTTACAGTTCATTAAGTCTAGAAAATTAACTGGAAATTTAAGTAAAGGACACTATTTGTATTGTACCCCTCTTGGTTTATTTATTAAAATAACATTGGTTATTCGTATGATTTTAAATGGAATGGTTTAGTCCGACATTAAACTTCAGAAAATAAGTAAAACTTAAGAAGAAAGAGCCTAAAAAACTTTTCTTGGTTTATGAAATACTTAAGTTGCTTAAAAACTGTTTTAGGTCACGTTTATAGAATATATTTTTATTCCATGTATACAACTAGAGCTTTTTGCGCTGCTTTTTTAAACAATCATTTTTCTTAATTGTCTATTTAGCTTGAACGAGGTTCTGATTCATCCAGTGAAGAGGATGAACAAGCTGCTGGAGATAGGAGTGAAGATGGCTCTTCAGAAGAAAGTGATAGTGACGAAGGGGTAAGTAAAATAGTTGAGTTGGGATTTATTTGAAACATTTCTCCGGGTAGTCATTTAAGGGGGACTTTTGGGGGAGAGGTGGGGTTATGTTTTCCTCTAAAGTGCTATATTAGGCGATCATACCATCTAAACAAAATTAATTAGAAATAAATAAATTGCTAAACTTCCGGGCTTCAAGATTAGTGCGTTTTTACTGAACAGTTTTCAGTTACAGTTTCGATTTTCTCCTTAAAAACACCGACGAAATTCGTTATACTAACTATAAAATTTGTCAGTTACAATTTTGCAAACTGCAGTAAGAGAAATTTGTGTGAGTGTTTCACTCCAGATTTTTTTAATTATGGTATTTCATTTTAAAAGGTTGTTACAAAAGTTTTGTGCATGAAAACAATGCTAACCTTGGGAATCTGATAAATTTTTTGTCTGTATAATTTATGAACATTTCTATCTTCTAGACCACTTGAAGTTTTAAGTTTTAGAGGGTTGACCAGAGTATTTGTTTTGGAACCAGAAACTTTTACTTTCCAATGTCTCGATTTTTTATTCAATCTTCGTCAAGGCTAACAAAAAGAATGCAGTGCATAAAAGTTAAATAAAGAGTAGAACATAACATAATATTAAGGCAAATATAATTATGTCAGTGTTTGTCTATATTATTTTATTCAGTTTGTCCTAAATGTCTTACCTCTCATTTGCTATTATAATTTGCAAATAAAATGCCCCAAGAAAAAACTGAAACTCCCGGTCTTCAAAGGCATTGGAAAAAAGGGCTAAGCGCAAAGGCGGCAGCTGAAAGAATATGTGCATTGGAGGAAGACGGGTTGTGGTTTAAACGATTTCTGGGTAGGAGGGACCAGCTTTGAAGATGAGTCCAAGAACAGGTCGTCCTGTCGATGATGTGAAATTATTTGATTGATCCTACGGAACATATGCGATCACTCAAATATTATTACCTCACTAGGGCATCATTCGTCACGTAAGTAAACACCATCACAGAAAGTTAGAAGAACAGAATTTTAGATCAAAATTTAATCCTCTTGAGTGGTCAGATCGCCAAACCAAACAGCGTACCGATATCTGCAAAAATTTACTCGAAAAATCCAAACAAGCATAAGCAATGGACATCACAAAACCATATATTCCAACCAGAGGTTAGTTAAGATCGTTCTGGAAAAAAGTCAAACTTTGCGTTCGGTGAAATTTTGTAGGTGTTTCGCATTTTGGGCTTGCCCCAGAGGACAGAGTTGTTGACTCTGAACATTGTATGAACAGCTGGATAGAGTTTATGAAGTCTTAAAAGAAAAGTATCCATTTTAAGTAATCCAAATTAAGTGAGCAACATGATAAGACTTCCATTCATCGTCTTTTGGTATATTCATGGTTGTTGCGTAATTGGGATTAGATAATTTTTATCAGCCAGCCTTCTCCATGTCAAGGGAATCTCCAGAATTTCTGGATTCATTGCCACTAAATGTAAAGTTTGGTTTAATATTTTATTATTATTTTTAAGAAAAAAGTCATTAAAATAATAGACAATTCACCCACACCATATATAATCGTCAGCAATTTTACATTTCGAAAACCAAATCTGCTAATGTTCAAGTTAAAAAAGATTTTTTTTTTAAAGAAATTATGATTACCATTTTTTTCAGCCACAAAAGGCGAAGGGAGTTGAAAATTTAATCGAAGTCCAAAATCCCAATCGAGCCCCTCAACGGAATAAAAAAGTTGCTGCAATTAATGAAGCAGAAGCCAAACCTGAGCTCAGTAGGAGAGAACGGTAAGCGTTTTTCATTGCTTTTTTCTACTGTTCTGTTGTTTTTAAATAAAATAAATTCATTGAAAAATATATATTTCTCTTTCAGTGAAGAAATTGAGAAACAGAGAGCAACTGCCCACTATAACATGCTGCACGCCAAAGGGAAGACAGCGCAAGCGCGTGCCGATCTAGCCAGGCTAGCAATTGTAAAACAGCAGAGAGAGGAAGCTGCAAAACGTAGAGAAGCGGAAAAATTAGGTACCAATTTGTTATTTGTTTTTTTTTCTAGATTTTCTTGATTTATATTTTCCTCATATTTTATCATTTCTCATTGATTCAGATTTGAACGAATTACATTTGTCTCCCAGCCCAACAGAAAAATTATACAACTTTATCACAAAGTTGAATGGTTTTTGTAAATATATAACATATGATTTCATTTATTTAAAAAGGTTATGGATCTGCAAAAAAATGAAGAAATCTTTATAATAGAACTATATAAACTGAAGGAAAACAAAATATGTTAAACATTTCGTTAATTTAAAAGTTAAATGCTACAAATTATTTTATACATGCACGTTGCTTCTGTAGAATGGCAGTTAAGAAACTGGTAATTGAGAGAAAGTACATTATATAATAAGTGCACGAATTAAACTGGTAAGAGTAAAATGCTGAAATATAAAAAAAGGAACGGAATGGAGCCAGTCCAGTTGAGCAACTGCATCAACTGCCATTACTAGTCTTATTGGGCATAATTAATTAATATTTATACAGATGATCTAACCAGCACTAATTATCTGAAGTATATAATATAAACCAAGATTGACGCGCCTTAAATAAAAAAAATATATATAAGCTAATAATAAAGCTAATAGTAAAGAGTTTAAAATGAATCGCCCCTGCTTAATATTGTATTCATAAATAGCCTTCATAAAAGTTGCAAGTGTGTGATATGAATGCAAATGTATATCATTTCAGAACTCGTTACTCAGTCGTTTCTGATGAAAAAAAAAATGTATATTAAAAATAAAGTTAAAGAAGCCTATTCAAATTTAGATATTAAGTGGGAAACATGTAGAATAGGGGCAGTAACCGTGGCTTTAGCCTAACAAGTTAATACCTATTAAAAAAAAAACCTTTCCGATCAGTCAGTCAGCCAATTATTGATTTCATCTTTCGCTCTTCTTTTCAGTGTGCAGGGGTGAAGCTGACAAACAAAAAATCTTTAAAAAAAAGATTTATCTAAAAAGCTTTATTTTTGCGACTTTGAAAGTTAGAACAGTTCTCTTCTACCAGGCCCCATTTCTTCTTCTATATCTTGTACCCATTTTTCCAGTGACTGCCAATTTCTTTTTTTTTTTAATGGGTTATAACAATCTGTTTGAACATTATATCAACTGGCTTCTTATCAAATGATTGAACAACACTCAGTTTTCGTGGTGGATACTCTCTTTTTGCTTGTGCCGTTCCATTTACCAATCCCAAAGATAAATAAATTCTTTAATTTCCAATCATCTGTAAACAGGTAGTTTATTTTTATAATACGGTTACTTATTTTTTGCAATTTGAGTCAAGCTCATGTTGCAAATATTCACTTTTCTGCAAAGTATACTAGGGGGACATATCTTTTTTTCGCTTTGTGCTTTCTCCATAGTATCATTTTAATCTATTTATCGGATGTAATAAAAAGGTCAAATAAAAAAAGAGGGAAATGATATAAGAAAAGGTTTTTTTTTCCTACTTATTATTTGAAAACAAACAAACATAATAGTTATTTGTTTACAGAGAAAGAAGCGGCGAAACAGAATAAAACTGCACAGACCTTGAAGGCACTTGGGAAGAAATCAGAGTAACACAATAGATAACATCAAGAAAATAGCTATTTATATTATATTTACTGAGTACAAACATATTCTTACATCTTTATTGGTTTGTTTGAGCAACAGTTTGCTGTCAGTTGTTTTATACTATTACTACTACTACTACTAATAATAAAACTAAATTTGTTAAAACTACACTTAATTATATAGCAAATTTATTTTTTTGTAATTTCACTTTATGAAACGAAAAATTTGTTGCAGTACAAGGCCAACGAATTTTTTTTTCTAATCATTTCTGGTTAGTTTTGAAAACTTGAAATTCATTTAGCACATATTTTAGTTTAAGTAATATATATATACACATACACATTCACTACATTATTAGTAGGAACAGGAATAATTTTTCATAATCTGTAATTCATTGGAACAAAAGAAAATAATAATAGTAATAAAAACAATATAAATAAGAAATGTTGAATAATTATAAGCCTCAATATTGTTATTAATAAATAGGATTAACTTTATAAATTTTCTTATTAACTAAATTCATGTTCATTAAAGAAATAATTGATTTGATAAATTTTTTTTTTTAAATGTATGTAATGAAATAATTAAAAATGACGGGTGTGCACGGGGATGATGTTATATTGGTTTTATTGGTAAGTGGAGAATGGGGTATGTGATTATTTTTTTTTTTTAAATTTTTCTGATTGTTGTTCTTATAATATTATTGGCGGTTTTCTTGATTACACTTCTTTATTTTATTACAGAAATAATGAAAGAGAATAGATCAGTTTGAAATTCAGATACTTTAATATATTTGGAACTTTATTTTTATACATTTGTCTGACATTTGTTTTTTTACTTTCTCTTTTTTTTTATTGTAAATCTAGGTTTATTTAACATGAATTAACACTGTTTTATCTTTTATAAAAAATTATAAAAAAAATTATTATTTTTATTTTTAAATGTTTTGGGTGCAAATATTTTTACCACAATATCAATAATGATTAGAATCATTATGGTTTTTCTTTTTTATTATACATTATATAATTTTCATACAATGTCAAGAAATACAAAATTTATTGATGATTTTGTGCAAATAATAAAAAGTATGTCATTTTTAAAATTTTTGTGACGAAATACTTCCCTCTCTCAGCTCAGCCCCCCTCCACACACACACTGTGATTTATCTTCCCTTGTGGAGTCCTATGCAAATCATTTGTGCAGAGCCTTCGTGTTCCATCTATATTCAAAAGAAATCTTTTTTCTTTTTTTTCCTTTATTGATAAAGCAACATCTGTGGGTACAGTATTTGCTTCTGCGGACATATGCCTCTTTTGGCGTGTATGGCTTGAACGGACAAACCATCCAGTGATAACACTCGAGGCATTGGTCGTCGTTTCTTTAGCAATTGGCAAGGTTATCGCTAGGGATACTTTTTTTCAATCTTCTTATTTGCTGTGAAGTGAATGTATGCTTAAGCTTGAGATGAGAGAATTGTTGTGTTGGGATAGTGTTTCGTAGAACTTCTTGTATTTCCGTTTGATTGTGTCTGTAACGAATGGCATGTTAAAGTCAATGTGTAATGTAAGATTTGAAACTTAGTAAGATGCGTTGTAGCAGTCTAGATTGGAATGTCTGTATTCTGTGCAGGTTGGTCAAATTATTGCTTTTACAGTAATATCATGTTATAGAGGTTTTCCTTCCAGTGGATTGTGCCTATCTTTTAAATCTAGTGTGGGGATTCTATGTCAGTCGGTGATCTAAGTAAAGTCCAAGATAGCGTTTAACAGGTTTCTATGAAAGCGGTGTTTCGTGTAGGAAAACTGCTGGACTTGTCTGTTTCCGTCATGATTGTCATATGTGTTGATGTTTGGCTGTTAATTTTGATTTTCCATTTTTTGCACCACTGTTGAATTACGTCTAGATGTCTTTGTAAGTGAGTAGTTGCTGTAGTGCAGTTAGTATGTTTGACTGGATTGTAGTGTCGTCTGGAAATGTCGCAGTTAGAGTTTGTTGTGAACGTGGTACGTCATGTGTGTAAATTGAGTATAAATGGAGCCCAAGACACTTCCTTGCGAGATCCCAGCCTTGATGAGGTGGATGAACATTATTCTCTCTCACGCAGAAATATCTCAGGTAGGTAAGATCGCAAAATTGAGAAGCATTTTTTATTTAAAGAGAAGTCCTGGATGCCAAACTTATCGACAGTTTGTGTGATACATCCAAGAAGGCTGCAGAACAGTATTCTTCTTGACATTCATGTGCTGTGGAGTGATTTCTACGAAAACCAAATTGATGATCTGGGAGTATCTGAGAATTTTGAATGATGGGGTTGAGTCGTTTTAGGAGTAATTTTTCAAATAGTTTGGCAAGGACGGTGGGGCGGTAGGATGATGGTAAATGTTCAGGTTTTCGGGTTTATGAATTAATATTATTATAGCGAATTTGCTGTCTATGGTTATGTAAGCGAGACGTATTATTGCATTGAAGAGAAATATGAGAAAAACTATTGCTTTACGTGGAAGATCACATAGTATTTGTGAAGTAATAAGGTCGAAGACAGGAGATTTTCTGTAAGGAAGCTTATTAATAGCGAAGCTTGGTGTGACTCTGACGCCCCCCCTGGCAAAAGTTGGAATGAACGCATACTAGACAAAGTTTATTTCACGTAAGGATGTTCCTTTGAATGTGAAATTCCAAGTATTAAACTCTGCTATTGTCTGTTTTGCTGCCAAGATTTGGGGTAATAACTATGTTGATCTTGTCGAGAAATGCCAACGCTATTTCATAAAAAATTAATTCTCCCTTCCCCACTGTCTACCCCCAACTGCATGCTCCATATTCAAATCTCCTTAGACTCGATTTTTCTGCACACGCTGGAGCTTCACTTAGTTATTGTCTTCGGGTATTGGAGCTCCCCAATTATCGTTTACAGTCATCTGTCATGGAAATTGTTAAGCGTAGAGTGTCTCGGTTTATATCTTGGATAGCTCTTGCGCAGACATATGCCTCCCCGTTTGATGTGGATCTGCAGGATAAACCAATGTGGCGCCTGCAACTTGCGGCTTTACATGAATCTATTAAAAATCGCGGTAGTGAGCAGTCTCAGCTGCGTGCAAAGTATTCTAAGCGGCTCTTATTATATAATACTCTGTTAGAGTTTAATGGTGAGTTTGGTGTATTCTTCGGACCCGAAATGGAATGCTTACTGAATCAAGTGGGCATGAGTCTCCTGTTTAAGTTCCGAGGAGAATTATTACTCTTATACTGCGTCCCATGGCTTCTGAGGGAAGAGTAGCTAGTAAGTTGTGTGCTATGTTTTGGCTATATTTGGTTATATTGGTGTGATATGTTTAGGTCTTATAGAGAACATGTACCACTTCTTAGCGGTATGCCCTATTCTAAGTGACTTTAGAACTTGTTTCTTGGAGACTGCTACGCTCAATGCTGGTGAGATTGTTTTTGCGCGTTATCCTCCACTGACTGCCTTCCGATCCTCAGGTTCCGCGAATTCCCTGAACGCGTCGTACGCCAGACCATTCTCTAGTAGAAGGGGAAGGTTTTCGTTCCCCAAATCCATGTAGAACCCAATCTTACGCCACAGACATGTTCTAAGATCCTCGTACAGCTCGCAAAATACGTTCGGCTGTCTCTTCAGTTCCGTACCGACAGCTGGCATCTTCCAGCAAATCCACTTCCCATTAATTTGGCCGTGTCCCGTAACTAAATGTGACACGGCGTAAGAAAACTCTTTAGGCTTAGTACGCACTGGGATTCTTTGTTCGGACTCTTTGACGCGGAGCTGCGTCTGGGATTCATTTTCTTGCATCCGGAACGCTTCGCGACAATGAATCTTGAATCTGGAGTGTTGCGTTTTAGTATTTTTTGAATCCCATCCGAAACGGGATTCTTTACACAATGTTGCGCAACATTGAGTCAATGCGTACGCTAATCTTAAACCTAGTGGACCTCTCTCCCATTCTCGCGCGTTGTTATTTTCTTTTCGCTTTCTTTTGTTAAAATGTGGGCAAGAGATTCCACTTTACGATTAATTGAAGACTTACAAGTGAGGCGATGTTTGTGGGACGTTTCCGTTGATGATTACAAAGACAGGGGAAAGAAAGCAGAAGCTGTGGCTGAGTTAGCCCAAAAATATGAAGTTACGACATTGGAGAGGGAAAAAACACTTCACACCTTAAAAGGTAAGTTAACTAAATTTTAATCGATTTTAATTTCAAGACTTAACCTTCTGTGATTGGCGAGTTTTGTATATTTTAAGTATAATATATATATATATATTCTTATATTCAATACTTATTTTATATTCAAAGTAGACACGATGCGGACACGATTTCCAGAGCGACAATGTTGCGAGGCAAAGAGTCTGCGACATATATCCTAGAGTCTGCGACAAAGAGTCCGAACAAAGAATCCCATCCGTACTAAGCTTAGGGACTATGCGCTTGCCTGCCTTGTTACAAAATTACCTTTTGGTTACCTATCTCTGTATAGTATTGTATGTCATTCTACAATTACCGTTTGTGTAATAATTTTATTAGTTATTTAATTTTAAAATAGTAAGAAATATTTTATTCAAATATAAAAGTGCTTTACCATAGTACTGATGAAGATTATGAAATATAATCGAAACGTTTATTTTTAACTAAATTATTTTTTACTGAACAATAACTGAAAATCTATAGATATATTGAAACATAGACTGGTCGAGAACTCCTTTCATTTAAGATTAAAAATGAATATGAAAATTCAAAACCCCTTTCAAGGCAATCAAAACTGGATCGTCGAGAAAAGAAAAATGATACTTCTACAAAAAATTAAAATTTCCTGCATGGACTAATCAGTTGTTTGACTGATATCTGCACTAAAATAATAAATTCAAACAGAACACATTAAGAAAAAATACATTCAAGCTGCCAAGAAATGTAATATTTATATTTAGTTCTTGTTCATTCTTGTTTAAAAATAAAGTGACTGTATTCACTTTATATCTTCTACACGTATTGTTTATAAAATTTAATAATGTTATACATTATTATACTGGCTGCCATTAGTATGGTGTAGCATGTTATTTATGATGTAACATTTAACTGACTTCAAATTAAATTTTATATTAAACTAGTTACAAAACTATATAAATAATACTGTTGATATCAGTTACAAAAACTTGCTTGATCACGGAGAAGTAGTTCATAAACAAGGAAATCCTTATAGCATTTAAATCCATATATATTCAATGTTAAGCAAATTCTACTTTAAAAAATAAAAATAAAAAAAAACTAATGTGAAACACTTACACAACTTTCTCTTAATGCAGTTTACAAAATTGTAATTGACAAATTTTATGAAATTCGCGAAAACAGAAAAAACTGCTAAGTTAAAAAGGCACTTCCGGTTTACTAATTTACTTGAAACTCGGAATTTAGTTGTAATTAATTTTGTCTAGATGGTATAATCAACTATGATAGCACTTTAGAGGAAAACATAACCCTACCCCTCCGCCAAAAGTCCCCTTAAGTGATTTTACCCAGAGAAATGTTACAATTAAAAGCTGAAGCTTTTTATATGTGTAGTTCGCATACTTAGTTTAAAGAAAATCGTTGGAGCCGTTTTAGAAAAAATCTGGTGGGAAGCACTCACACAACTTTCTTTTACTGGAATATTTTTGAAATTTTAACTAACAAATTTCATAGTTAGTATAGCAAATTTAATGAAACTCGTCGGTGTTTTTATGGAGAAAATCGCAAAAACTGAAAAAGCTGTTCAGTAAAAACGCACTTCCGATTTACTAATTTTCTTGAAAACTCGGAATTTTCGCAATTTATTTATTTCTAATTAATTTTGTTTTCTATAATCAACTATAACACTTTAGAGGAAAACATAACTCCACCCCACCCGCAAAAGTCCTCTTAAATGACTTTATTCGGAAAAATGTTTCAAATAAAAGTTGTAGCTCTTTTTATAGTACATCACATTCCTATTTAATGAAAAGCGTCGGCGCTGTTTTAAAGAAAATAGTAGAAAACTGAAAAATACGTTTCAGTAAAAACGCACTTCCGGTTCCGAGTTACCTCAAACTTGGCGTTTCGAGAACATATTTAATTCTAATTGATAATAATATTTAGATGATAGAATTGTGTAATAAACTGGAATAGCACTAAAGAGGAAAGCTTCCATCCACCCCTCACCCAAAAGTGCCCTTAAATGGATTTTTCCGGAGAAATGTTTCAAAAAATGTTGTAGCTCATTATATGGGTAGTTGATATACCAAGTATAAAATGGAGCCGTTTTACAGAGAATCACTAAAAAAACTAAAAAAAAAAAACCATTCAGTACACTTCCGGTTGAAAGATTTTTACGAAAACCTTATTCTCACGTCTCCTAGTAGCACTTAACGAAATATTAAGTTTGAACATTCAGCGATTTTTCGGTTTTGAGATATTCTGTCCCATAGACAGACAGATACAACATAAACCAATTGCTAAAAACCCTTTTTTTTTTGGAGTCTGAGGCCCTCAAAAGGGATATTTCCGGTGAAAACTCAATTTCGAACATTTAACAAGAATACAATATAACCTCTTACTAAGAGCAAGAGAAATAAAAAATGGCAGATAAACTGAAAAATACTTTTCATCAAAAACGCATTTCCGGGCATCCGATTTTCTTCAAACTCTGAATTTAGAAAACATATTTAATTCTAATTGATATTATTTAGATGATAGAATTGTGTAATAAACTCAAATAGCACTTTAGAGGTAGCCCAACTCCTCTCTCAAAAGTACTCTTAAATGAACTTTCCCGCAGAAATGTTTAAAATAAAAAATTGTAGCTCTTTGTATGTGTTGTTAATATAACAAGTTTAAAGAAAATCGTTGGAGTCGTTTTCGAGAAAAACACTAAAAACTGAAAAACAAATCAGTAAAGTGGTATTTCCGGTTCATGGATTTTGCACGAAATCTTCGTGTCTGATGCGGTGGTAGTAGTTATACGGTGTACCAAGTGTGAGCTTCCCGCAACTTTTTGTTTTTGAGATATTCTGTTCACACAACGCACACATACAGATCATTCGCTAAAAAACACTTTTTTTTTGGACTCAGGGGACCTCAAAACGTGTATTTCCAGTGAAAACTCAATTTCGAAAATCTGGCTCGATCACAGTACTTGCTCTTACTATATTCGTAACAGAAAGGGCTGAAGGGAACCACGATTTGTGGAAAAACGCTGTTAAAAAAAAGTAAAAGAAAACAAATTACTTAGATTTTTTCTTCTTAGAAAAAAAAAGTCTGGATAACTTTACAAAGTGGTCTTTAAATAATGGGTTTAAATTTTCTTCCGAAAAAAGTGTGTGGTATTCTCTAGGCTCTGACGACACCAACCTGTGTCATTTATGGTATGCCCATAAATGTCACAAATTCTACTCGGTTTCTCGCAGTAATTTTTGATAAAATCCTATCGTGGAGAGCACATATCCAAGATTTAAGAGACTGATGTCGAAAGTCCTTAAATTTATTGAAGGTATTATAGGGTATTAGATAGAGAAGTAATGATCAAAGTATATCGAGCAGTCATCATAGGCCCATTCAAAAAAGCCCTACAATGAGTATGTATGTCGAGGCATATGAAATTGCGTTATCATTTAGGCGTTCACATTTATCTCTGGCTCTCTATATTCAACTGAAGTAACATCGAGTCCGTGCTACAGAAGAATCAGTTACCTCCCGCTGGAACAACGTTATGATAGAACGGTACGCGTAACCAGACCATTCGACCTAAGATGCAAAGGCGTAAGTACAGAAAAGGGCCTGGGGATATGGTTATGCAATGGTAAATGCCTTGGTGAATTGTTTGTGTAAGTTTTGATGGCTAAGTCTGTTTGCTCTGTTGTTGTCGCAAGAGGATATTGATCATGTCGTCCTATTTTTAGACCGTTTGCATTCCAGTTTATTAATCTGAGGCTGTCTATAGAATAATGAATACGGTTGAACATTTGTTTTGAAATAGTTTTTTAAGTAAATCTGTGCAAAATGAAGGGCTGAATTATTTGAATGATAAGATCGCTGAGTGTCTGAGTGAGGGAGTTGTCCATTGTGGATTCTGATTGTGATCTTGCTTCCAAACTGGAGATGATCTGCTGGTTTTTTCCTGAGCGGCTCCGATTTTTAGTAGAGGCTGGCCATGATTCTGGCGTAGGTTGCTTCTAGGTTGTATCTTTATTTGGCAATTGTTCTGGATTCTCTCGTATTTGAGTTCTTAGTTTGTTAAGCAAAAACTGATGTGGACTTGGTCTACAGATGGACCATCCATACGTGGCTGGATGACCATCACCACAATTTACGCATTTTAGTTTTTCAAGCTTTATGAGGACATTCAGAAAAATGGTGGGCACCTGCACATTTGACACATCTGGGATCCAAATGGCAAAAGTTGTTTGTGTACCCATTTTCCTGAGTTGGTGCATTGGGGATTTATGACTGGGTTCTACAAATATTACCGCATGACGGAGTCTTTTTAGTGGGACATTAATTTCGCTGCTGAATTATTTTCCATTTCTACTGCAAAAAGGTGAGTTGGATTTTTGTCTTTATTGTGAAGTTGGGTAACCAACCTACAGTACCGTGTAGCAAGCAGAAAGTTTTTCACTAATTTCCTGTTCAGTTAATGACTGATAGACATTTAGTACTATTTTCAGGGTTAAGAAATATAAAGACTCAATGAGATGTTTGTACGACAACGGCCAGAAAAGTTTTAAAGAAAACAGAATTCTTTGTTGCTCTACGTTTCCGGTACCATTGGTGCCCTTCTTTAGGAGCTCTGTAAAATTTATTGGAGAAAATACTTTATTGTACAGTATTGTAGTTACGAAAAAGTGAATAGATTTATAACAAAAAAAAATAAATAAATAAATTAAAGAAATATTAACAAAAGAAATTATAAAACAGAAGTGACAGTAAATAAAATAAAATGATATTAACAATAAGAGAAAATAAAACCGATAAAGATACCTTTAGGGTAGAAGAGGAGAGAACGTTGAGAACGTTGAAATTAACGGAAGAGATAGTATTTTTTTTTAAATTTCAAGAACTGTTAAAAGGTGGGAGGGATAAGAAAAATGTTTGTAGTGAGGCGCGGCAATTTCAAATTTGGAAGAACAATTTACTGGCGAGTATCTTTTCTTAGGGTTAGAAAAATATTGTTGTAAGTTGAAGTTATGATTTCTTTGTCTTTTTTAAAATTGATAGAATTCGGATGGAGGTGAATCTGTAAGGATTCGGATAGAAGACGTTTTGAATGGTTAGGGTAAGTGGTAAAAATGGTATTTAATTTCTGTCACTTCTGTTTTATAATTTCTTCTGTTAATATTTCTTTAATTTAAATATTTCTTTTTTTTTTTAAATATATACACTTTTTTGTAACTAAAATACTGTACAGTAATGTATTTTCTCCAATAACTTTTACAGAGCTCCTGAAGAAGGGCACCAATGGTACCCGAAACGTAGAGCAACAAATAATTCTTTTTCCTTAAAAACTCCTCTGGTCATTGCCGTATAAACATCTCATTGTAATTTTAAAGTCTGACGATTTGAATACCATTTAAAGTATTTTAATTTTGAGTTCTGAAATCGTTCGAAGTGCTGAGCTGAATTTTAATTTTACTATTGCATTGTTTAATTTAAAAATCTGATTTTGCAAGCAGTTTTATATGTTTAGTTATTTCCTGAATATTTGTGGCTTCTTGTATGAATATTGGAGAAATTTTTAATTTGGGCGGGCTGATCTGATTAGTTTTTTCTTCATAGTCATTTAAAATCGACAGTAAAGTAAATTTATTTTTTGTTTCTATTGGGTTCGTTTGTATTTTGTATCGCTTGGCAATGGTATAATTATTTTCATATTTTAATGTCTCGTGGTTATTTATGTAAGATTTTCTTTTTGTTTCCTTTTGATTATTATTTTTTACCATTTTTACTTGTGACGATAATGAATTAGTTATGGTACTTACTGTTTTCAGTATGTCTGATGTGGTGCTGATGTGTATTCGTCGATTTCGTCTATCCAGCAAGTTAAATTGCCACAGTTTTTCATCATGTTAGCTGTCTTCTTGGTCTTGTGGTCAATTTATATTGGTTTTACCTAGTTTATCTGTTTAAAAAAATCGGTCTTTTCAGTCTAAATATTTTTCGTAAAATGTTTTATAATTTCACTCTTTTGAAACGCTACAGCTGATAGTTTCATTTGTAATGATTTAAATACTGCATCAAAACTTCGCAGCCACATAATAATTTGGAGATTTATCTATTTTTGTGGCATAATGTGATTTGTTAGGTAAAGCAAAAATGGATTACTAGAAGGGAAAGATATCTGGTGGTAACTTTAAAATGACTTTCTTGGGAAGTGTTGGCATCTCGCGGCTTTTTCAATAACTAAAATACATTGTCATTTATTATGAATTTTATTTTTTTATATGATTTTTTTTTAAATATTGTTTTCATTTTTTTGCTGATGCCAATTGAATCTTTAATTTAAATAATGAGCTTAATTTTGCTGACCAATTGATACTTAGATACAATATAAAATTTCAATCTTTACTGAAATTTTGACAGATAAAATAGTGGTATGGAAATGACACACACTTATTTTTTGCCCTAAAAAGTGTGTCATTTCTATCATTGGTAATGTTGAATTTATAAATATTTAAATTTTTGTAATCTGGGATGGCATATAAACTGGAAATGTATGGATATATCTGTGTTGGTTTTTAAAATAACAAAAAATGTTTATTTAGTATAACTTACAAATTATTAAGGTGAAATAAAGCGGGCTTACTAAACCTCACTGTAATAGTCAGTTGGTTCTCTAAGAGCTGATGAATCAGGACTGCAGAACATCACGGATTCTGGTTCAGAAAAGAAGTTCTTTGGCCTTGGTGAACTAAGATCCCTTTCATGATTAAAAGTTCTGGAAGGTTCACTATTTTATTTTTAAAAGTCATGAACAAGAATTAAATATAAATTATATTACTTTTCTTTAAATTTCTTTATGATTAAACAAGGATAATTTCATATTAGCAAAACATTATCTTCATTGTCTATATAGAACAATCATTCTTTTCTCGACGAACTCCGTAAATGATTTATTTGAAAGAGATCCTAAATTTTCATATTTATTTTTAATATTTGTAAGTAAAGTAATGCCTATATTTTCAAGATTTTTTTTTTGGTTTGGATTTTCAAATGGCTAAGAGTTAAAATACTATGAATAAAATATGTTATTACGTTTATTTTGGTGTGTTATGGATGATTGCTTTAGGAACTGAAATACATGGTTTTACGAGTCTTTCTCAGGGTACTTAAATGTACAGTTTAAGTTATATTAAATGCACTTCTAATTTCACTATATTTAAACTCTTCTTGTAGAATAATTTAATTATCAAATTACTTTTCGATAAATATTAATTATTAATAAGAATTTGTACAGAAGAAGAATAAAAAGAAACTTTCATATGGTTATGATTGTATTCCGAAGTCTTCCTGTATTCTACTAAGTTCCCGTTGAGAAATATTGTCAAAAACATTATTGACTCTCTTTATTTAAACCTCACACACTTATAATCAACAAGTCAACAAGCGTAGTGTGTAACAGAAACATTAAGTTCAAATAAACTCTCTACACGAACTAGATAACTTTACTTTGACGATGGATGAAAATCCGAAACCGGTGAGGAATATTAGAAAAATGCATGCTACGACGGATAAAATGCCACATGTTATAGAGCACTGCGGACCCATACACATATTCAGATTGAGAAATTCATGAAACTGATTTAAATTTTGTGGAAGCTCTATATTTTTGGGCTGGTCATTAGCTCAGCTTACTACTTTTTGTCTTGAAAGATTACCCTAGCGACATGGTGAAATCAAGCAATTTTGTTTATTGTATTTTAGGTACTAGTCAGGATGCAATGCTAGGTTTTACATTCTTCACAGCATGCTTCTTTTTATTAATTCTGATCGGTTTTAGATTTTCCTCAATCACCAGAATCTGGTTCATTTAGTTCATGACTTCCACTTTTATAGTTACTGTTACGCATACCTGATTGGATTGCAGGGAAAAGGGGAGATTATATTAACAACAGAAACTTTGTCAGTTGAAGTCAACTATCTTCTTGTAGGAAATTAATGAACTAGGCTTGGGCGATGGAAAAAAATCCGAAACCGGTCGGAATGAATGAACAAAAAACAGGCTCATAAAATACTACAGATAAAATCCTAGCTTATTGGGCTTCTTTCACTTATGGAAAATGAGAGTATCTAATTCTAAACACAATGGGTGATATGAATAAAAATGAGTATATAATAAACGCTCATTTGAACTTTATAACGCTAAAAAAAACAAAACGAGTTTACGCTCAACAGTGAGCAAATATCAGGCACTGAATTTAAGAGAGTCTATACCTACTCACATTTCATTAGTATAATAATAACTAGTAAACACTCATCTGTTCGAGTATTATATCCTCCTTAAATATACGAGTCTACTATACAATAGATCACATATAGCAGTCACATACAAACAGCTGATTAACAAGCCCTGGGGGTGGGGCTTCAGAATTCGCCCTCAGTAATCCCTGCTTGTCGTAAAAGGCGACTAAAAGGCTACATCCACACCAACACACACCCACTTTACAGACTATACATGCACTCTACATTCGCCCCACACAAACCACTAAGGCATATATAGTCCACAACTCAGGGCTACCACCCCTGAGGCCCTTAAAGAGGAGCAAGTCTGGTTGCTCTAAGGAGGCAGCCCCTCCTCCCGACTCGGGCGCTGAGGGCTAATCACCCTCAAGCCTTAAATTTAATAGATTACGAAGTCTCGAAAATGAACCCGGACTGTCTTTACGGCTTAGACCCAGGCACCGTCATAAGGATTTTAAAATTGGATTTTGGAACGTATTGAAACTTTTTAGACCAGGTGCACTGAAAGTGCTCCTTAATGAAATTATTAAATATGACTTGGACTTAGTCGCTATCCAGGAAGTTCGCTGGAATGGACATGGGATTATGGAAAGCAAAGACTACAACGTCTATTATAGCTGCCACCCTACCC
Source organism: Triatoma infestans (assembly GCA_011037195.1). Classification (NCBI taxonomy): domain Eukaryota; kingdom Metazoa; phylum Arthropoda; class Insecta; order Hemiptera; family Reduviidae; genus Triatoma; species Triatoma infestans. The sequence goes on from JAAEAF010000753.1 coordinate 212,178, forward strand.
TCCATACTTTCGGTACAGGATTTATCGTCAGAGGTAAGGTTCGCCGCTTTGTTCTTGACTTCAAACCTATAAGCCCAAGAATCTGCTGGCTTCGTGTAAAAGGAAAGTTCTACAACTTTTCTTTCCTCAGCATTCATGCTCCTACGGAAGTATGCGAAGAGGAAGAAAAAGACACGTTTTATGACTTGCTCGATAAGGCAGTGGACGAGTGTCCAAGGGCAGATATTAAGATAATAATGGGCGATTTTAATGCCAAGATTGGTAAAGAAAGAATGTACTGCCCTACTATTGGAACACATAGTCTACACGAAGATAGTAATGGGAATGGTTTGAGACTAATTAATTTTGCGGCTTCAAAAGGGCTTGTTGTAGGAAGTACGCTGTTTCCCCATAGGGATATACACAAAGCCACCTGGACATCGCCAGGCGGAGGCATCTCCAGTCAAATCGATTATTTATCAATAAGCGCAAGGCACAGATCTAATCTTCTCGACGTCAGAAGTTATCGTGGTGCAAATATTGATACCGACGATTATCTGTCTATTGCAAGAGTGAGGGCTAGAATCTCTAACGTCAGAAACGTGAGAGGTGCAGTATTAAAAAAAGTTAATGTCTCAAAGTTAAAAAACGATGAAATCTGCTCTCAATATATGCATTCCCTTGACTCAGAACTCTGCCGACTCCAGGTCGGTGAGCACTCTGACCTAGATCTTAGATGGAGCATTTTTAAAGAGACTATTGTACGTACTGCAGAGACAATTCTAGGCACTGTAGAAAAAATCGGCCGAAGCCCATGGTTTGACATGAATTATTGACAAAGAATGTCTGGAAGCCACAAACAGAAAAAACGATGCATATAGATTGATGCTACTCCGGAAAAGGACTAGAGCCTCGACTGAATTTTACCGTGAAAAGCGAAGGGAAGAGAAGAAGGTGCATAGAAGGAAGAAGAGGCAGTGGGAAAACAAAGAGCTGGAAGACATTGAAAAACATCGCAGCCAAAACGAGTGCAGGGACTTCTATCGAAAAATAAACTGCGGACGTAGGCCTTTCAAGCCACGCCTGACCACCTGCAGGGATGAGAGTGGCCACCTTTTATGGAACCCACTGGACATTCTTAATAGATGGAAGAGGCATTTTGATGACCTGTTGAATGGGAGCGTCCCTGAGGAAATATCCGATTTAAATGCGGTCCCACCGGAGGATGAAGTTGAACCCCCAGATGAAGAAGAGATTTGTGAAGCCTTGAGCAGGCTGAAAAGCAACAAGGCCCCTGGCATAGACAACCTGCCAGCTGAACTTTTTAAATGTGGAGGTAATGAACTGATAAAAGTTTTCCAAGAGCTTTTACTTTCTATATGGACGAATGAGAAGTTACTAAAAGAATGGTGTGAGACTATAATTTGCCCTATTCACAAGAAAGGTGATCAACTAGATTGCGGCAATTATAGAGGCATTTCGTTACTCCCGACAGCCTATAAAATTTTATCGAACTTCCTTTTTCAGAGGTTGCTTCCTTATGTTGAGAGGATATTACGTCGATACCAGTGCGGCTTCAGTAAGGGTAAATCGACCATTGATCAGATTTTCAATTTGAGGATGATCCTAGAAAAGGGACGGGAATATCAGCTTAACACATACCACCTATTCATAGATTTTAAAGCCGCTTACGATACTGTAAATAGGTGTGAGCTGTATAAGGCTATGACCGAAATGAATATACCAATGAAGCTGGTCCGCCTCGTTGCGATGAGTATGTCGAATGTTCACTGCGTTGTGCGGATACAGTCGAACATCTCCTCGCAATTCCAATCGAAAAACGGATTAAGGCAAGGTGATGCATTGGCTTGCTTGCTTTTCAACCTGGCACTCGAAAGGGTGATCAGAGAGTCGGGTATCCAAACCTCGGGAACCATTTTCCATAAATCCGTGCAGCTCTTAGCGTACGCGGATGACATAGACGTTGTGGGTAGAAATGTCGACGATATAAAGAGTGCTTTCCTGAGCATTGAAGCCAACGGCAGGAGACTGGGTTTGGTGATCAATGAGGAAAAAACAAAATTCTTCTCTACCGACCCAACAGTAAAAGGGCCACTCTGCGTAGGCAACTTTAAATTAGGAAATGTGGCTGAATTTGTTTACCTAGGATCCCTTGTGACGGCAGACAACGACGTATCTCAGAAATAGGAAGGAGGTTGATCCGGCTAATAGATGCTACTTCAGCCTAAGTAAGCACTTCAAAAGTAAAACATTAACAAGGGGCACCAAACTTAGGCTTTACAAGACCATTATTCGGCCTGTATTGGCATATGCCTCAGAAACCTGGACCATTTCAAAGACCGACGAACACCGTCTGCAGGTGTTTGAAAGGAAGCTACTGCGCAAAATCTATGGCCCAGTACGTGAAGATACGATCTGGCGGCGTAGAAAGAATAGAGAACTGTATGTTCTAATGAAGGAGCCCCCAGTAGTAGCTTGGATCAGGTTAAACAGACTGAGATGGGCGGGCCATGTGGCAAGGCTGAGTGCCGACGAAATCCCTTCCAAAATGCTGCGCGAGACCCCGGATAGGAAACGGAGGGTTGGGAGACCCAGATTGCGTTGGCATGATGGAATTGTCCAGGACGCGAGGAACATCCTTGGAGTGCGGAACTGGATGGCGGCCGCTAAAAATAGGGACGACTGGCGGAAACATATTGAGGAGGCCAAGACCCAAAACACTGGGTTGTAGTGCCAGAATTAGAGTGTAGAAGAAGAATAAGAATTTGTACAGAAGAAGAATAAAAAGAAACTTTCATATGGTCATGATTGTATTCCGAAATCTTCCTGTATTCTACTAAGTTCCCGTTGAGAAATATTGTCAAAAACATTATTGACTCTCTTTATTTAAACCTCACACACTTATAATCAACAAGTCAACAAGCGTAGTGTGTAACAGAAACATTAAGTTCAAATAAACTCTCTACACGAACTAGATAACTTTACTTTGACGATGGATGAAAATCCGAAACCGGTGAGGAATATTAGAAAAATGCATGCTACGACGGATAAAATGCCACATGTTATAGAGCACTGCGGACCCATACACATATTCAGATTGAGAAATTCATGAAACTGATTTAAATTTTGTGGAAGCTCTATATTTTTGGGCTGGTCACTAGCTCAGCTTACTACTTTTTGTCTTGAAAGATTACCCTAGCGACATGGTGAAATCAAGCAATTTTGTTTATTGTATTTTAGGTACTAGTCAGGATGCAATGCTAGGTTTTACATTCTTCACAGCATGCTTCTTTTTATTAATTCTGATCGGTTTTAGATTTTCCTCAATCACCAGAATCTGGTTCATTTAGTTCATGACTTCCACTTTTATAGTTACTGTTACGCATACCTGATTGGATTGCAGGGAAAAGGGGAGATTATATTAACAACAGAAACTTTGTCATTTGAAGTCAACTATCTTCTTATAGGAAATTAATGAACTAGGCTTGGGCGATGGAAAAAAATCCGAAACCAGTCGGAATGAATGAACAAAAAACAGGCTCATAAAATACTACAGATAAAATCCTAGCTTATTGGGCTTCTTTCACTTATGGAAAATGAGAGTATCTTATTCTAAACACAATGGGCGATATGAATAAAAATGAGTATATAACAAACGCTCATTTGAACTTTATAACGCTAAAAAAAAAAAACGAGTATACGCTCAACATTGAGCAAATATCAGGCACTGAATTTAAGAGAGTCTATACCTACTCACATTTCATAAGTATAATAATAACTAGTAAACACTCATCTGTTCGAGTATTATATCCTTAAATATACGAGTCTACTATACAATAGATCACATATAGCAGTCACATACAAACAGCTGATTAACAATAAACTCACATATAGCAGGCTTTGAAACAGTTGATTAAAAGGATTGAAAAAAAATCTGGTTTCTAACACTCACACGATTGTCTCTTACTCCTATTAAAATAATTATATTATATAAAATGACAAATTTTCTTTAAACTCAAATTTAGCGTATTTGTCCTAACATAAATATAGAGGTGGTGGGGATAATTACTAACCTATACTAATCATGGCAGGTAGAGAAGTTAGGACTACAGTATGCTCTAGTAGAGCGCTCTAAAAACGCTGAATTAACTACATAAAAAATTTGAAATTAACGCCACAAATTCCGCATAATTATCCAAAATAATTTTTTTTTAGAAAAATGTTTCAAATAAAAAAAATTACGTTTTTACTGTGAAGTTAGCATACCATGTTTAAAGGAAGTTGTTACAGCCGTTTTCGAGAAAATTAAAAAAAAAACTCAAAATCCTATACTGCAAAATTGCATTTCCGGTTAACCGATTTTCTTTAAATATGGAAATCTAGTGTGGTAGAACCACATATTGTACTGAAGGGGTACTTTAGAGGAAAAGCACAACGCAACTTTCCCCCAGAACCCTCCCCCCTAAACAATTTTCCTAGGAATGTGTTCCAAATAAAAGTGATAGGATTTATGTGTGTAGATAGTATGCGAAGTTTGAAGAAAATCGTTGGATCCGTTTTTGAGAAAATCACGAAAAACTGAAAAAAATAAATAATAATAATTCAATAATGTTGCACTTCCGGTTAGAGGAATTTGCCAAAAATCATCGCATCCTGTTGCGGTGGTAGTAATCTAAATTTGGTGAATCTACCAAGTTTGAGCTTTCTGCGACTTTTTGTTTTTGAGATATTCTGATAAATATATATATATATATATATATATATATACAACACACTGATATTTAATTTATTCTCAAACTGAATTTAAAATGTTGAAACAAATGTTTAATTTAAAAACTTGGTATTTATTTTAATTTTATCCAAACCATAAATTTTTATTAATTGAAAATTTGCAACACTGTTTTTACTTTAAATTTCTAGAGATTAAAATTACATCTTTATCTTCAGACTTTAGTAGAATAATTGTCACATTATTGAAATAAAATAATAAAATAAAATAAATAATAAAAAAAAATAAAAGAAAAAAATAAAATAATAAAAATGGTTAAAAGGCTAAAAGTGATAAATCAAAACTGTTGATGGAAAATCATCGCAACTGTTAATGGGTGGGTAAATATCAATGGTAGAACCCAAATATTGTGGACAATATTTCATTAAATGAATATTTGAAACAGTATTTGAAATCATGATCTCTGCAGATTTGGGAGCCCATTTTGGGAGGGGGGAGAGTTGGAGTGTTTCTATTTCTTGCTTCTCTCTTTGAGGAATTTCGGAGACTGGATGTAGTTGCACTTTATCTTTAGCTACCCCAACATTATTAATTACTACTGCATTATTTTTCTAATGCAGACATTGTGTGTCGTGATTCTAAGTACATGTACGATTGTTTCTGACAAGAATCACCAGAACCTTGGTATCTTTCCAACAATTTGGTAAAATTACTTTGTATTCCCCTATTACTATTACATAATGGTAGTCGCTCTACAGAGCCACACATTTCTGCCATTGTTCCTTGATGTTCTACAAACCCATCATTATAAAACATCAGTGTTGCCAAATCGCCCATCTCGAAATGGCTTGTTCATCTCAGAGAAGAGAAAGAAGTCCCTCGGGGCGAGGTCGGCAGAATAGGAGGATAGGACAAAATTTTACAACAGAAACTTGAACCGAAAGGGCAGATGCATTGTCGACTAGAAGAGAGATACTTTGTTGCCTATATATGGCATTTTTCTTTCACCACAGCAAGCAACTAATCCAAGAAGACAAATTGTAGCGAGCGCTCATTTGGAAAGTAATCGGTTAAGGCAATCCCAGAAAATGGACAGCATGACCCCTACCCTGCAGATTTCTCCACCTTAACCTTTTTGGGTGGGAGAAAGTTGGAGTGTTTACATTTCAAAGCTTCTCTCTCTGGTATAAAGGATCTGCAAGTTGACCCAGCTTCATTTTATGTTTTTTTTTTTGCTGCCATTGTTACTCTTCAAATGAAGGTACTTGATAACTCAGGGACTTCAGATCTGCCAACCCCTAAACAATACTAAAAAGTTTAAATTAATAACTTCTGGGTGATAATTAAAACTTTTATATGCCCTCGTTGTCAAAAATAGTGAAATAATAAATAACATAATTATAGTGAGCTAAGTAGACTGTAACTGTAATTGGCTGATAGTTTATTTTAATAGAAAAAATATCTGCGAATATTTTTGGGTGTCAAGATTCTGGGCGTCAGTGCCGCCTGGAACTTCTTTCAGTACTCAGCCAGCCTCCAGGCAGTACTGCTGGACTCGAACCGAGACCCATTCGCACAAGTCAAACCGCTTTCTTTGAGATGTTTCAAATGAAAATACTTTTATATGTCCATGGTACATAAGGAAGTTGAAGGAAAATTTCCGGCCTATTCGAGAAAATTATGAAAAAACTGAAAAAAGTTGCATTCACCTCGCAGTTTCAAGTTCAAGAATTTTTACTGAAACCTGGATGCCACATTCGAAGTTGGTGTCTATAACTGAAATATCGACAAATTTGTGCTTTCTGCGAGTTTACGGGGTATTTTGAGGTATTTTGAGGTACAAAACACACATACACAGATAGAGACAATTCGCTAAAAATATTTTGTTCGTCTCTCGGGGGATTTCAAAATATATTTGTCTTGTAGATACTTAATTAAAATATGATAAGATCTCTATACTTCCTCTCACAATTGTAAAGAAAATAAAAAAGATAGTTAACTGGGCTCAGTATCTAGACTTCTACTTCCTATGTTTGCTATATATCTAATATTTTATTGATACAGAAAGGAAGGGGTAGCCGCTGCACTACCACACGGAGGTCTCAGTTTAGAGTACAGTGTTACGATTAGATTTTATTCTTCTTAACAACCTCTACGGGGTCACTGTCCGAGGCCGGCAGTGTACAGAGAAGGTTCCTTAGCTCTAAGAAAGTTGTCGATTTCATCTTATTTTCTGCCATGATGCAACAACTTTGTGAGCCATGAGGATTGTAAATGTGTCAATAATACGTCAGTAAAATATTGATAAAATAAAAATTTTGCTTTGAAATTCTGGTTATTAATCAGGGGGGGCAGTGGTAAAAAAGGAATGCTTTATTTTTATTAATTATTTTTAATTTTAATTTTGATAAAATTAAATATTAGTTTATTAAATTGAATTAAAAATATAAAAATTGCTTTCAATGTAAAAATAATCATTTTAATTATTGTAATATTCAATTTTTGTCAACGAAATATTTTAACTAATTAATTTCAAAGATTAAAAGGAACAACAAGAATTTTCTCCTTCTCCATAAGTCACTCAACGAAATAACCTAATTAATTAAATGGATTAGCAAAAAATATTCAACCATTTTCATGTATTCAAATTTAATTAATTTTAAAGTTAATTTATATTTAATTTAATTAACAACATTTATAGGTATGAACTTCATGAAAGACATTCTCATTCAAAAATATAGAAACGCTGTAATCTGAAAACACTTCCTTTAACAGATTTCATGCCCACCCCTCTTCCAAGTCATTCTTTTTCCCCCTCCCAAACTCAACCAAAGAAATTTATAAAAGAAATATACAATGCGCAATAATCTAACACTAATCGCCCAACAGATTAACAGAAATAAATCACGAATTTTTCGCTTAAATGTTTTAAATAAATTTGGTTGAGTAAGGCTGTTGGTTGACGCTCATGCACAAGCATCGCTGAAGGCACCTTTATGGGATTTATATAAGAATATAAATTCATATTAGGTACGATTGGAATTTGTGTTTACTGATATTTTTCAGTAAACTAAAGTCTATATTTCTATACAGTCTGGATAAAACAATCTTTGACGATGATGAATATCAGAAAACAGAAAATTATAGAATAACAGAAATATTAGACAATGTTAACAGAAACAGGAATATAGAATAACAGAAAATTATTTTTAATTTGTAATAAAATGTTTATACATCAATGGCCAGAGAAGTTTTAAACAACATAGAATCCTTTAATTATTGGAGATTTTCATGAACCTTTAAACAGCCTTCACGTTCAAAATATTTTTATTATAAGTTTCAAACTATTACATTAAAATTGTGCACCCAACGTTTCGACACCTTCACGTGTCATCTTCGGTTTTTTTTTTGAAATTCTGCAAAACGTAACAATCATTTTTACAAAATGCATTTAAAACCTTTATTAATTTATTACAGCATAAGTATTCTAATGTCCACAATTTAGCTTACCTATGAATATAATTGCTACTATATACTTGTTGAAACTTTTTTATAGAATTCAAGAGAGTCCCTGTGATTCAAATTTGGTTTTTATTAAATATGTTTTTCATTTGCAACTACACGTTGCTAGTCCAATTTAGTCATGTATTTAATAACTCTTTAATTTCATTTATTTAATTTATTAAGTTTTGATTTGTATTTTGTCAACCACGTGGTTATTATATTGTCCAAAACATGTTGTCCCTTACTTTATTGAACGTTTTATATAACTGTAATTAAGAAAAATTTTTTTTATTATATGTTCCATTGTATTTATCCAATCATTATTTAAATTTACTTTTATTGAAATTATTTTAATTACTTACTGGTTAGTTTTGTCACACCTCACTGTCTAACCATTCTCGGTGGACTAAATTTATTTTAGAAGGAGATAGGAGCCCTACTAAACGTTTGTAAACATTGCAATTTAAAAAAGAAGTTATCAATTAAAGTGTATTACTTAATTGAAATAAGAGAAAGTCGGGTGAATATCACTAGCGAATCAGTCAGGAAATAAGTTGTTAAAATCCCACAACTTTGAAAAATAAAAATATGAAAAGTATAGAATCGAAATTAATAAACAAAACGCAATTAATTAGTTCTATAACAGCGTACTTAAGGACTAAAGAAAAAACGCTTTCATTTAGGTCTAGGTTACTGTAGATTTTAGGGGTGTGAGAGGGGTATCAAGTACCCCAACCCAAGGCTTAGTTTAGGAATATAGCTTTAAAGGTATCAGTGTGTAATTTTATTTGGGTACCTGTATTTATTTGGATGCTTGTATTTAATGGTGTAGGTGTGTTAGTAGGATAAATGTTACATTTTAGTCTTAGGCATAGCGAGGTGTGAGGAGTATCGAGTATTCCACCCCAACTTAGCTCAAGTATACAGGGTGTCCCAAGGTATATGGATTACGACTTTTCCTCAGAAACTAAGATACCTAGAAAAAAAACTAAAAAATACGTGTCCCCGTAGTTTTTTGTTAGAAATCCAAATTTAATGTGCAAATTTGTTTTGGCGCTTCGAGAAGGGAGATACAGGCACCAACTTCATTTTTTCAAATGGGGAGTTGTGGTTTTTATTTAAGAAATAGATTCCTCTATTTTTTGTAAGAAAAATTTACTAGAACGGTTTTTTTCTATGAATGATATTTTACAAGTTATGAATGAAAACATGATTCTTATAAGAAATTTCAAAATGATATTATAACGGTTTTTTGATTGAATAAGAAGAAAAGTACTATTTTATTATAAATTTTACTCCTCATTAATTACAGATCTTGCTCGAACTGGCCCCCACCATTAGAGATGCATACACATGCTTTTTCCTGCCAATTGTACCTTACGACCAAAGAAATACATCTCTAATGGTGGGGGCCAGTTCGAGCAAGATCTGTAATTAATGAGGAGTAAAATTTATAATAAAATAGTACTTTTCTTCTTATTCAATCAAAAAACCGTTATAATATCATTTTGAAATTTCTTATAGGAATCATGTTTTCATTCATAACTTGTAAAATATCGCTCAAAGAAAAAAACCATTCAAGTAAATTTTTCTTACAAAAAATAGAGGAATCTATTTCTTAAATAAAAACCACACCTCCTCATTGGAAAAAATGAAGTTGGTGCCTGTATCTCCCTTCTCGTAGCACCAAAACAAATTTGCAAATTAAATTTGGATTTCTAACAGAAAACTATGGGGACACGTATTTTTTAGTTTTTTCTAGCTATCTTAGTTTCTGAGAAAAAGTCGTTATCCATATACCTTGGGACACCCTGTATAGTACGAAGTGAGAATGATTAATATGTGTACGATATTTATTAGCATGGATGAGTTGGAGTGAATATTTTGTAGTAGTTAGAGTAGTAGCAGTACACTATTTGGGATGGCGGAATGACTCTAGCTGTGGGCAGTGGGTGGACTGATTCATCAATAAGTTCGGTAAATGGCTATGGCTGAGAGAGCTAATGCCATAAAATTATTAAAAAAAAAAAATCCATCAACTGAAAGGATCACTTTACTTAATGAATTCTTCAGTTTTCCGTTTTGTTTTTTTGTATAAAGACATCAGTGAGCTTCTTTAAACCTGGTATATTATATACTAATTAATACTCATATAAAGACTTGATCACTTTTGTTTGAACCCTTTTTTCTAAGAAATTGATTAAAGGAGGGTGCTGGGAGGAGCTGCGATCTTTGTCGGCTGCTCTTTAAGGCACCTTTAAGGTACAATTTCATTACCGGGCTGAATTCCCTAAAATACAATGAAACATTTCTTAAAAATTCGAAGCTTGAAGAAAATAGATAAGTGGAAGAATAGATAAGTGAATATTAGATAAGTAGAACACCAGATTCCTATTTAAAAAGTGTTGAACTGACGTCAACTAAACATAGATTCCATTTTGTTATATTAACTATCTAAAAAAAAAACCTTATAGGCGCTCATCTATCCCATTCCTAGAAACAATTCTAGGAATTGTAGAAGTGAGGTTTCTATTTTTATAAAACGATTATTTTGTGATTGCATCCTTTATTGCATCTTTTTATATTATCTGTTTTGTTGTTGTTGTTGATATATTTAATTTATTGTTTATTTGTGTAATTTTGCTGTTTTTAATTTTACCAAACACAAAAAAATATCATAATTAATTGAATTATATTTTCAAAATATTTTCTTATTTTTTTTGATAAATTTCACTTTATGACCTTATCACATATTATGTAAAAAAAATATTAATATAATAAAAGGTGTCCTTCCCCCCCTCGTCGACGTAGGTAAGATAGCTGTGGCGTTCTGTAGCTATGGTAACGTGCAATTCGAAGTGGGGGTAGTTTGTAGAGCGGCTCCCCTCAAGGGTTGTGTTGGTTTGCCCTACTGTGCTACTACCAGGCTAACTCCAGTCCTCTCAGTTCCTCGGGACGAGCTGTACAGACTGGAATATCATTCAATCGGCTTTTTTTTTTGTTTGTTTGTTTCGCGCAACATTCGCGTACATAGATTTCAACATATATATATAATTAATTATATATTATTAGTGAACATGTGATACTGTTTTTTGTTTTTTTTTTATGGGAGAAGTAATTACTGCGTTAATTAAGGTATTTTTTTTAGTTTTGTTTTCATTTAATGAAAATTTTATTTTTTTCGTGTTTTTTTTTTTTTTTTTACTGTTTATATTTATTCTGCCTTCTGCCCCCCCTTCTTTGATATTTTTTTGCAATAACGTCTATTTATATTATTTTTTGCTAAACATAAAAAAAACTTTATGAACATTTTCTCTGTTTCTTTCTTGAAATTTTAATATAACAATTTTAACGTCTGATTTTTTGTTCATAAAATATTTATGACAAATCCTTTCTATAATTACTTTTTCTTTAAAACAAAATTACTTGAAGTAATGCTCAGTTTTTCTAAATTATTCGACGTCAACCGAAACTAACTTAGTCAAGAAATATTTCTAAATAATAACTGTCATTATACATAATGAAACTGTTACTTTCGCTTTACTATTTACAATTAAATTTTCTTTATTAAGACGGCTTTTTTTTTAAAAAAAAAAAAATAATAAAATTGCACATTTTCATTTGATAAAAAGAATAATTAATGGAAATCAATTATCTCTCTCTCTTTTCCCCTTTATTATTAAAAAAAGAAAATAATAATCATTTTGTAGGGGTGGTTGGTAAATTAGAAGTAGGAAGAGAAGAAATATTTGTAATATTTAGTAAAGGTCATGGATCTGACGTCATGACCAATTTCTTGGTTTTCTTTGCATATATATAGACCAACGGAATTTACGGTTGTTTATTTATTATTTATGTTTGTATGTATTCCATAATTATTCATTCCTTTTTTTTTTTGACACGAACAACCACCTTTTCTTTATTAAACTTTAATTATATATAATGTTAATTTAGTTTATCGTAATTATAATTTTATTAATTGAATTAAAACACCAACCGATATTAATTAAATATTAAAGTATTATAGATTATTGTTTCTTTCAATTGAAAAATAATATTTCAATTTCGTTTTAGATTTTAGATTTATTTTGCCTTATCAATAATTTTATTATTATTTCGTATTATCAATACAGTTTTTTTTTTCTTTTATTATAAACTTTGTTTTGTTTTACATCCATTTTGGATGAAAAAAATATTTTAAGTTGAAATAGTTTATACTATATACTACATACTATATACTATGCTGATACTATACGAGTATACTGATTATTCATATGTATACATGAATTTAAAATTGAAATTCTTGGGAATTAATTAAATTTAATTACATGGCTGGATGATTGGAGAATGGTTTCATAGTTGCACAGGAATTAGACCAATAAACCTCAGCTATTTTTATTTCAGTGGTTTATGTATATATATATATATATATATATATATATATCAGTTTTATATTTTTTTAAAGGATGAATTCCATTTGTTAATTGAAGTATACACGGACTACTTTTAAACAAATTGAAAAAAATTTTCTATTTTTATTTATTTTTTTTAAATTAAAAACATGTGTACGATAAATATGAAAATATATAAAAAACTTTCACAAACAAAAAAGTAAAAAAGAATTGGTGAGAAATTTTCTCATGACAATTATTCATACCTCTAGTTTGATAAATATTCTTCATAACAGGAACACGTCTTTAGACGGGCTTAGCCACTTCCCCTTGGTATTTGTAAAAACAAAATATCCCAATAAAGAAGAATTACAAAAAGTTCAATTTTGATATTATTATATTTTTTTGTTGGCAAACTTTGATGAATCCTACACTAGGATTAAGGTTCAAATTCCATCAACCGGAAGTTTGGTTTCAAGAAAAAAAATTTTTTTCCTTCTTTTCTTCATCTTAATCAAAATGTTGGGGGAATAAAAATAAGGATAAAATCTGACCTGATTTATGCCAGTCTTTAACTTAGATCATGTAAAAATTTAAAGCCCGAACAGATCTAATATATTAAATAAACTATTAGCAACATCGAGACTGCAAACTCCTCTTTCGAAATGAACTCTCCGCGAAATTTAGGGAGAAAGCTTACTTGTTGCAGCTTCCTTTTATAGAACCACCCTCCCCAAATCAATTTTCCTGGAAAATAGTTCAAATAAAATGATAGGTCTATCAAGTCTATATTAGATTAGTAAGCGGAAGTTTAAAGAAAACAATTGGAGCTGTTTTTAGAGATGGCGAATAAATAAGTAAAAAAAACAAAAAACGCATTCAATAAAATCGCACTGTTGAAGGGATTTTGTCGAAACCTTACTGTGGGTACGATAGTGGTACCTAACGGAATATCAAGATTTGAGGGTCTTTTGATTTTTTTTTTTTAGTTATATTGGTTCACATTCGCTAAATACTTTTTTTTAATACTCAAGACATCTCTAAATCAGTATATTTCCAGTATATACTGAATTTCGTAAATTAAATCGCAATACTGTCTCTCTAAATGAAAAAAAAAGAAGTAAAAATTCAATTTTTGTAACATGGCATATTAAGGGACTATGGACGCCACTCTTGCATGAGTCGCACCTTCTACACGAGTTATATGGGAAATTTTGCTAGGGGAATTTATTCTAAACCCGCACTACACTTGTGCATTGCTTGTTCCATCTAACTAGTTTACACACATTCATGTTTTGTTTCGTAAAAAATCGCGTGTGAAACACTCACACAAATTTCATTAACTGCAGTTTACAAAATAATTGTAATTGACAAATTTGATAGTATACCAAATTTAAAAATGAAATTCGTTGGGTTTTTTTTCTCCGCCGAGAATCGAAAACTGAAAAAAAATACTGTTTAGTAAAAATTCCGCAATTCCGCATTACTAATTTTTCCTTGGACTCGGAATTGTTGGCAATTAATTTATTTCTAATTAAATTTGTTTAGAATTAAAATTTATAAGATTTACCTAAGATAAGCACTTCAAAGGAAAAGCCCCCTTAAATGACCTTTACCAAGAGAAATGTTGCAAATAAAAGTTGCAGCTCTTTATATGTATAGTTTACATATTTCGTTAACTAAGAAAATTGTTGGAGCCGTTTTGAATTTAGAAAAATTGAAAAATATTTATCAGCAAAAACGCTCTTCCGGTCATCCGATTATCTTCAAACTCGTAATTTCAACAACATATTTAATTCTAATTAATATTATCTAGATAATAGAATTGTGTAATGAACTGAAATAGCACTTTAGAGGAAAAAACCTAACCCAACCCTTCCCCCAAAAATGCCTTTGAATGAAGTTTTCTGTAAAAGTGTTTCAAATAAAAAATTGTAAATCTTAGTTTGTGTAGTTGATATAACATGTTTGAAAAAAAAAAAAAATGATTAGACCAATTTTTGAGAAAAGTGAAAAAAAATAAGGATGTAAGGTGGTACTTCCGGTTGAGGAATTTTGACAGATAACTTACTATCGGATCCCATTGTGATACCTAAACAGAATATCCAGTTTGAACTTTCTACGATTTTTGGTTTTTGAGCTATGCTGTTGAGAATTTGACCCGATTACTAAGGCGTAAGAGAAATTAAAAAAATTTATGGTAACTCCTTTAAATATAAACGATGTTTACTCTGGAATTCACTAAATTTAGTTAAAAAAAAAAAAAAAATGTAATATAGAACGTAGTATCTGTTTTCCTTGAAGGTTGTGTAATGTGAATGATCAAGAACGAAAACTCGCAAGAAGCTCAAATTTTTGGAAATATGCATTGATGGAGTGCAGAGATTCTGCAATGTAATCACATAAGTATACTATATATATATCTAAATTGCGTTCCCACCAGCCTCTATATATATCTATATTATATATATATATTATACATATTAAAACTAAATAAACGATTAGTAAAGTTCCAAGTGTTGAATCAATTTGCCAGTTAAATTGCAGTAATTGAAATTTCAGTAGGCATCGGAAGGGCGACACCTGATATTTTTTTGAAGTGAGAAAATTTAATATATATCTGAATTCTTCATTGGATTTGTCACAAATCCAACAAAGATACTGCAACAAATATATTTTGGTTTCTTTTTTCATTTTTACAATCTTGATAAAGATAATAAAATCGAAACTTTGGCAAAATTAATTTAAATTTTACTTTGAACGAACCTGCTCACAACCTATTTATAAAATATTAATCCGAAATGAAGCTTAGAGATAAGTCCCGCTACGCAAAATTTTAAAATTAATTTTTATGGTGAAATTTTTCAAATGAATAAATAGGGGGACCATTACATACATATATGTAGTTAGAATAGCAAGTTTATATTAAATTGCAGCGATATATTTTTGAGAAAATCGCGAAAAACAGAAAAGAAAAAACAACAACGTCGCACTTCTTTTCAACACGGTTTTTTCTTCATGCTCTGGATTTTTCGAATTGCTTTTTTTTTTTGAACTTCTAAATTAAATATACTGAGAGCTAAAAAAAAGTGGCCACCCTCCTGTATTTGGACTGATTTTTTTTTTTTTTAATTTAAGGCGCGTCAACATCTATGGTCATTGGCGCCCGCAGCCTTCTCCGGTGCACTGCCGGCCTCCGGACGTTGTTCTCTCGTTACAGACAACACTGTCCATCACCGGACAATGAGCTGTAGAGGCTCCAAGGAAGAAAACATCTAAGGGTAGCACAGCCGGACTCGAACCCGGATCCTCCGCATTCATACTGATTTCCCATCAATTTGTACTTAACATTTTCACATACTTTTAGAATAAATAATAGGCAATATGAAACATAATTAGGAATATTAAAAGTACATAAAAACCAGTGGTATTTAAAAAAAAAATATTGAAAATTAACTAATTTTAATTAACTTTTATTAATTTAATAAAATATTTGAAATTAACAAAATGTTTCGGCGCTAATGACCGGAGCTGTCGATGCGCCCCAAAAAAAAACAAAACAAAATGTTAAATTTTTTTTTTTTTAAATTAATAGGGTGTGTTTCCACCTCTTGCGTTTATTACGGCTTGCATTCGATGGGGCATTGACCTAATATGGTTTTAAATAAATTCCTGAGGGATATTTTCATATACTTCCGTTAGGGGAAAACTTAACTCCTGAGCGAATCTGGTAAAGTTCTCTTCCGGTGTCCTCTCCTCGACGCGGCAAGAACTCATATGAAATTCAAACTGAAAAGAAGAGGAGAGAACTGGCCAGTGAGATTGTAAGGAAGTGACTAAGAGTGCCAAAAATTTCAAAAACTTTGTGGAGTTTGCTCGAGAAGTAGCGGTATTACGAAGAACTAAACGGATAAGTAGAGTCCCGCCTTCCCTTTGTATGGACGGTAACTTGCTTACTATATAGGCAAGTGACCATAGAGACACCAATTTTGGCGCTATGCGCTATGTACGGTGGGCTTGATTGTGTGAATAATAAATAATAATAATAATAATAATAATAATAAATAAATAAATAACACCTACACCACAGACACACTTAAGAACATTTTTACTAACAACATTTTTCTTTTCCATATTTAGAGATTCTCGAAATATCGGAGAAAATTCAATTATAAAATTTTGGCATGACCATGGAATACTTCAAAGTTATTTTGTAGGAAATGAAGGTAATTAATATAAAATATAAAATAAATTAAAATATGAGAGTAAACAACTTTAAATATGTGATGTCTAAAATGGTGTACTCACATTCCCTCAATTTATGTAAAATAAATAAAAAATGATTTTTTTTTTTTTTTTTTTTTGGCCAACAACCAGTAGAAATGTTTTAAAACATACTCTGAAAAGTATCCGGCAGCGTCAATATAACACCCTCATTTTGTTTAATCGAATTTTATTGCACTACTTCAGTCAAGTACTTTGTTTTTTTTTTTTTTTTTAATTTAAGGCGCGTCAACATCTATGGTCATTGGCGCCCGGAGCCTCTCAGTGCCGGCCTCCGGACAGTGTTCTCTCATTACAGACAACACTGTCTATTACCGGACAATGAGCTGTAGAGGCTGTTAGGAAAAAAAAATCTAAGGGCAGCACAGCTGGACTCGAACCCGGGTACTCCGCATGGGAGCCCAGTACGCTAACCACTAACCCTTCCCTCACGTACTTTGTTATTTAGAACAAAAACAAAAAAAAATTCTAGAGTAAAACACTAAGATGATTTTCTCTGACTGCAATTAACAAATTTATTAAATGATGTTTTCTTAAGCGAACAAATTCAAAAAGATTCAATCCCTACTATTCAATCCAACAACTTCTGCAAAATCACCCAAATTCCATATCACTTAAATCAACCCAATTGTAATTAATCTATTAACGTCTCTTAGTATTATATAAGCAGCAGAACCACACATTGCACTGAAGTAGCACTTTATAGGGAAGCTTATAGTTGCTCTCTTGCTTCCATGAACCCTTCAAAAAATTAATTTTCCTAGTAAAACGTTACAAATAAAATTAATAGGCATTTATGTGTTTAGATAGGATATGAAGCTTAAAGAATAATCGGTTGAAGCCAATTTCATAAAAATGTGAAAATTTCCTGTTCTGTCTTGGAGCACAGCTCATACGCCATCTTGGAGAATGCCTGCCATATTGCTGCCACACTTTGGGCTGCTAAAATTAAAAAAAGAAGAAATTCTATAATATAAATCAGAATTCAGTCAAAATTAATCTAACAGATGTGCGACTTTACAGTGTTTTTTTTCATCTTGAATTTCGAACAAGTTTTTCAAAAAAAAGCGAAACGATTTTCTTTAAACTTCACTAACTATACAAATAGTGTGCATATCACTTTTATTTGGAGATTTCTGAGGAGAGCTGCAATATTGGAGGCTTTCCTCTAAAGTGTCATTTCTGTCTCGGTAGATGTTTTAATATTTATATTTCTAAATTTTTCAAAGTATTTTTGACAAAAGGCGTTTTATTAAATTTGAAACGTGAAAACTTTACGATGAAAAAATGTATTCGATACATTTTTTGTGTGTGAAACATTTGACTTTTTGGAGGGAGTTTACTGGGGAATCTGTATAATGTTTTTAGGCTTAACACACTAAACTTCTTCCTCTACAAGTTTTGCTAGGAATTGATGGAAGGAGGCGCCGAGAAATTGATGGTGGTCTCGTATAGAAAGTCACATTCAGATATCTCCCTATGGACAGTTTTAAGTAACAATTCCATTTTTAAGGAATTTAACAACTATTTGCCAGATCTTTTATATGGTACTATTTGAGGAAATGTTAGCCAACAAACTATATGGAAAACTAAAGAATTCCAATAAATAACCAAGTATTTTAGAAAAGAGAAAATATAAGCCGTTTCATGAAAGATATGTGTGGATTGGGTTACTAAAAATAGATTTGGACAAATCACTTCCAAGTAATCTTGAAGAAGATAATTCAGTCGCAACAGAGTAATGTTATTAGATCAGTTGGTTATAAATGGGATTAATCCTTGGCATTGATGGGGAACATGTTTGAGAAAATATCCCAGCGAAGGGTACGGATTGATTTATTGGAGTGAATTAAGTTTGTTATTTAGAGAATAGTGGTAGGAAACACTTAAGTTGTTGATCTAATACATATTTTTCATTTCCTATTTTTTTTTCTTTTTTTTTATCTATCTTTCTTCAAATAAAATAAGTGAAGTTTGATGTTAAAAATCTTAAGGTATTTTTCAAAATAGTGATTTCAAAATAATATTATTTTGATATTTATAGGAAGTTTCTTTTATCCTCTTTTATTCATAATTTTTGTTGTTGTTGCTAATTGAATAAATAAATAAATCTATTGTTAAACAGTCTCACACGACTTTATCTTACTTCAATTTTCGTAATAATTATCGACAAATTTTCAACAAAATTGGAAGTATTACTAAATGTGGAGCTTATCGATCTTATATCGATGGAAGAAACTAAACGATATTTTTGAGGGAAATCAGAACCTTCCTAAAAAAATCAATTTATTCAGCAAAATGTTTCAAACAAAAGTGATAAGTCGTTATGGTTGGTTCCGCTGAGCTGGAAAGCATCAGTGTTATTTTCCGTAATAGCCTGCTTCTTTTTGTGATCATCGATCGGTTTCGGGCGTTCGCCCATCAGGATGTTTTTGTCAAACAATATGATAACATAGATTTGCAGAGCAAATTTAATTGTGTGCAACAACTTATCGAGTGTATCAACTAAATTTGCTTTGTGCAAATCTATGTTTTTTTTTTGTTTCACTTTGGTAGTAACCCTACCATTGGGGAGTTTATTTTCTACATGCAGCATACCTTCGGTACTACATATAATAAAGTACATTAATATAAACTGTAACTTAAGTAAATATGTACACAGATTAACAAAAGAAAATTAAATAATTTCAGATGACAATTTCCAACTAAAAAACAGTAATAGTATGTGAGTAATGCGAGTAAAACAGTAATAGTATGTGAGTAATGCGAGTAAAACATTCTGCTACACTTTTTTCAAGCAAGATACGAGCGATTTCGGATTTAGGATACCGGGAATAAAGGATAGTAGACCTTATCCTTAGCAGCCTCCTTTGCTAATCTATCAGCTTTCTCATTGCCTTCCCGGCCCACGTGGGCTTTAACCCATATCAGAATCACTTCCTTCCTTGCATCCTTCAAACTACTTATTGCTTTCCTTGCTTCCTCGCAAATCCTGCTATGATAGTCGTAATTGAATCAATTGCAACTCTAACTGGCATTCATAACTGCTACTTTCTTGAAACTATCTTAGCAATGGATGCAATTCTCTTTAAAGCACTCGAGTGCCTTAAGGATTGCGAGTTCTTCTGCTTGATTATTGCTGCAGAATTTGTCTAATCGATATTTATTCGAATAAATTTTATCTTTATTCTTATAGACTACAATAGCACTGACTCTACTCCTTCACCACTCTTGTTAACATCTGTAAATATCCTGTAGCGCGCTTCTTCAATATCCAGAGACTCATGAGGTAGACTAACTATTACGGATACATCACTTGGATGAATCCAATCTCTGTAATCGACCTGTTTATCACATTCTCCTTTTATTAAATGACATCTTTGCATCCCATGTGTTAAAAAAATAGAGGTCACAGATCTGGTTAATTTTTAAATAAATGGGTATAATATTAGCTAAGAGACGCACACTGCATCGAAAGATATTGTTCGGTGGCCTTTGACTATTCTGATTGCAAATAATCTTTGTGTTCTACGTAATAGTAATCTATTAGATTTAATTCTTAGAGCTTCCTCCCAAACTGGAGCGCAGTATGTGATGGTGGGTAGAAATGCCGCACTGTATGTTATGCTCAAGGCCTCATGCCGTAGTCCCCAATATGTTCTGGCAGATTTTGCCAAAGCATTCACTAATTGTAGACATCTGTTTGCTGTGATTCTAATATGAGCTTTCCAATTCAATCTACAATCAAACAACATCCTGATCCTGACAAAAAGCATCCTGATGATGGGCGAACCCTGAAACCGATCGATGACCACGAAAAGGACCAGGCTAGGCATGGAAAGTATCTCTGATGAAAAGTGATAATTTTATTATGTAAGAAGTATAATTAACTGTATTACCAAGTTTGAGGAAAACCACTAGTGTCTTAATCGAGAAAATCGCAGAGAACTAAAAAAAAAAAAAACCACCGTTGAGTAAAGTTCCGGTCTAATTTTAGAAATTTTAGCAAGATATTTTGTTTTCAAATTTATCTATACAAGTGTTAAAATAGTAAAATATAGGAAATTAGAGGAAAGCCTACACATCCCCCCTTCCACTTTCAGGAAACCAGTCTGGAATTAATTTTTCTAGGAATTTTTTTTTTTAAATTTAGTATTAAATAAAAATTGATTTGAGCTAATATTGGGTATAATAAAAAGTTAAAAGAAAATTGTTGGAGCGGTTTTTCTAGAAATAAAAAAAAAACAAAAAAGTTTTTATTCAGTGAAGTGATAATTCTGATTGTCCGTTTTTGACAAACTCTTATATTGTCAGATCTCCTTGTAGTAACTTAAATGGAAGAAAATATCAGATTTAAATTTCCAACAATTTTATGCTGAACACACAGACTAATTTCTAAAAAAATCACTTTGTTTAGTTGAAGGGATCTAAAAATATGGAAAACTCAGTTTCGATAATTTAACAGGTTTGCAATAATTCCTTTTTATAGCAAAAGAGAAAGAAATGAATTAAATAAACAATTAGTGAAAGGATATTTAAAAAAAATTCAAAATTATTTCAATAAAATGGAATATATAAAATAAATCTTTAGATTTTAAAACTAAAATAAATAAATAACTAAAAAAATAAACCATCACTTTAATTTAACAATCAAAGTAGAAAGACAAAGTGAGAAATAAGATGAACGCAGTGTGATATTATTGTATAAAAGGAAGCTGGAGAGTCATGTGTTAATAAGAATACTCCAGTAGTTCTCTTTATCTTCCGCAGAAAGTGGCAGAGACCAAGGGGGTAGGTGGTGTTCACTTTGAAATTGGATGCTTTCATTTAATTGCAGAACTAGCTCAGTTTATTATGTTTAATTAGGAATACCTTTGAACTTTGACGGCATTTCATTTTGAGGTTCATCCGTAATTTCCTATTAATTCTAATGAGTTTCACTAAATCTCTATTACTAAGTAAAATTTATATATTATCTGCTTACATAATGAACAACACCCCTCCCCCCGCTAGTTATTTATTTATAAATAGAGAATCATTTCTTTATTTTTAACTAATAAAATATCTAATGCATTATTTATATTTATTTTTTTTTAATTAAGGCGCGTCAGTATCTTAGATGCTCGTTATTTATTAGTTTGATCTGTCAGATCAAACTACTAAATAACGGCATCTCAAACTGACGGCAACTAATAAATGAAGCGGCATGCTAAACATTAAGAGATCGCGTCACAGTTGTTGCTGTAGTACTCAAATACTCCTGTAGAGGAGCTGAACTCCTGAAGAAATTTTAAAACAGAAACAAATTAACAAAAACCAAACCCCCAAAAAATGGTGTGTTTGGAAAATTCACACGATTTTCCACTTTATTGTATTTTTCAACTCCAATTTTCCTTTAACTCACAATTTTAACAATACAATAATTAAAAACTAATGACAGTTTGCACTAAAATGTTTGGTCATTTTGGAAAAAATTGGATTAAAACTGGAATAGCCACACAATAAATTGTGGTATTTTTCATTAATCGATTTTCTGTAAACTTGGAGCTTTAGCAATAATATCAATTATTCTTAATTGAACATAGATATAAGATCTATGTAAGCTTCCATGGCTATTTTCATGAAAAACACTGAAAATTTCACGGTGTTGAGACCGTGTCTAGTGGATTGCTAGAAACGAACAGTTCGCCGACTATATTGGAATCAGCATCTTCAGGGTCATTTCACCTTCAAAGCTGATAGCGTAATGAACCTTTCAAAGTAAAACGACTCTGAAGAAGCTCATTGGAATATGGGCGAAACGTCGGTTTCTAGCAAACCAATGACGGATCTTAATCCGGAAACTAAAGTGTTTTTCATAGATGAAAGAACCTTTAAATTTAAAGAAAGGAAATTTTATATAGGAACGTAACGTTATATCTTATCATAGAACTCCATGTAAAGTAAATTCTTCTACATAATCTTTGGAGTCCATTCTGGAGAAAATTTGCGACAAACTGGTAATTCCATTTTAAAAAATTCACACTTCCGGATTTAATGAATTTTGACCAAAACAATGACCTATTCGTAGTACTGAAACGGTACATTATCAATTTTCAGCTTCCTGAGTTTCTTCGTTTTTTAGAAATGTTGTTCACACACAAAGCAAACACGGACACACCTTTATACACTTCATACTCAGGGGACCTCCTCTTTATTTATGTTGGTAAACCAATTTAATGGGAACCATTTGGAATAGCTTTCATGAAAATTGGCGGAAAGAAAACGAAAAATTCTCTCAGGAAAGTGGTAAAAAACGACTTTTCCATGATTAGGAGACCTAAAAACGTATATTTCCGGTGGAAACTCAATATCGACAATTTGACACGATCCAAATACTTCCTCTTACTAGGAGTAAGAGAAAGTTAAAAAAAAAGAAAGAAGGAAGATAAAAGAGTTAAACTCCGGATGGGAGTACAATTTATTGCGGACCTTAATATCACACACACACACACACACACACATACAGACACACAGACACCCACACATTCATATATTTGTATATACGTTTTTTTTTCTTTGCCTTTGAAGGAAATAGTGACACCCTTGAGACGAGTGTGTACTATGTCACAGCAGAGACGTTTGAATGATGAGGTACTAGTAGTGCGACCATCTGCGCACTCTGCTGACACCACATTTATATTGGCTTCTCCCCTTGCTCCTCTACATCTTCAACCCCATTTTTCGTTTTCTGTTCTGATAAAAATTCGTTTTGGAAAAACTATTCGATTTTTTTTCTCCTTATTTCTTTAAAAAGTAGTTTTGTGATCAATTCTTTTAATTTTATTTAATTTATTACATTAATCGCATCATCTGTATAAAACAATTGCAATTCTAATTCATCACTTTCTAACTCCGCTCATCTAATTCTTATTTACTCCATGCCACTTATTGCTGGAATTCTTTGTCCTTATCCATTAATAAATTCCATTTTCTCTTATTTCCTCCAGACTTATAATTCCTTTCCCGGAACTTAGACATTGTAGAATGGATATTCAGTTTTTTTCTCGCAATTTTTCTTAAAAAATGCTCTTGTAAAAGTTTCCTTAAACTTGGTACCCTTTACTGCACATATAAAAAAAAATAAATAAAAAACACAATTTTTATTTACCTATTTTGTATAACCATTATTTCTCTGTAAAAACTGATTTTTAAGGGGGTGGAAGACTATGAAAACTGGGATGGGAGACGTGCTTCTATAGCACGTCATTTTAGTACAATGTATCCGCCTGATAAGGAACTAAACTTTTAGTAAGCATGGAAGGATTCTTCTGGAACAAATAGTGAAGTTTGGTCTTAGAAAATTAAAATAAAAAAAATTGGCCAACGTTTCGACAAATATTTAAAAACATGACAGTTAATAAACAACTAATAAGTGAAAAAACAGTATATAATGAGTGCAAGAATAACTGTTGCGATCGTACCAAATTAACGCGAAATTGCGTTTTCTGCAGATACATGTTTATCTCCATAAATACGAAAAACTGTATTTTAGCGATTGGTTTTGTGGGAGAGAAAGGGAAAAGAACGAGAGGGTGTATGTGTCCTTGTAAATAAATGAAATGTACAGGCGCCATCAGCAAGTCCAATACGAAGTTTCAGTCAAATTTGACAACTGAAAATGCGAATTTACTAAATAGTTTTTTACCAATTTTTTCGAAAAAGTACAAACGATTTTCTTTAAACTTCGTGTATTAACTGCCATAGATAAATGTCAATCACATTTATTTGAAACATTTCCCCCCAAAAATTCGTTATTAGTGGGTTTTTGGGAGGAATCGCAAAAGGTAAGCTTTTCTCGAGTGCTATTTTGGTATAACTTTCGCTTAATAGATATAAAAAATATAAGGGACATTAAAATATTACTAGAATTCCAGGTTTGGAGGAAAATCAGTTTACGAAAGCATGAGTTTACAAAGAAAACTTTTTTTAAATTTGGGGGGCAGAGAAATTTTCTGGAAAACGGCATTAACGATTTTCTTCAAATATGGAAAGGCTAACTGCTCAGTTAGGATATAAGCGTATCACTTTACTTGAAATATTTGTCTGGAAACACTACCTATCAAACTGTGGTTTTATGAAAACTGTGACATTAAATTTCAGCTAGGCACTGTATTCTGATCTACCATGTAATCATATATCAAAGTATTCATATATACAGGCATTATGTGTTCTAATTAAGTTGTACCACTTTGTTTACATTTTGGCTGGGTAAAAATTCATAACTTTAAAGATTTTATACTAGCTGCTGTAAAAGAAAGTCATTTAAGTGTTTGAAGACAGCTTCTTTTTTTCCTCTCTTATTAAAGTAGAGAACTATTAACAAGTTAATAGTTAAATAATAATCTTTAATGTGGCGGTTCAGTCTTTGATCTAGCCACTGTTAAATGTTGATTAGTTTGTAATAGTTGTGCTGTTAGGCTATTCATTATCACTGTATTTACTTCCTTTTACAAACTAGTTGTTTATCAAACAGCACCTAAATTGCTTCCCTCGCTCTAGCGATGTTCACTCAAAAGTAAATAATGGATAGAGCTATCAGAATTACAATGAGGACTCTTTAGATTACACTAGTTAGGAAAGTATTCTTTCTTATTTCTATGATTACTAGTTTATCAAACTAATACAGTTTTCTAATTCATCAATATTGTTCACTGAGCGATTCAAATGGTTGGAAAATAAACTCGAGTGAAACACTCATTCGATTTCGTCTAATCGAAATTTCTTCAAATTGTCGGATTTCTTGTTTTCTTGAGAACCATTGATATCAATTTACACGTATCATTAACAAAAGTACTTGCTGAGAATAAAGTTATTCTCAGAAATCCAAAAAAAAGAATAAAGATGTCTGTTTTTGATACCTACAAAGGTGGTCGCCTATGATGAGCGATAAAGTAAACGATGTCCGAAAAGTTTTAGTTTTGGGGAAAAGAAAACTAATAGACTTTATTATATAGCTGAACCGGAAACGAGTGGTCGGTATTGTTGAAAATGGAGACTGAATTCTACTTTTGGAAACTAATGATACCTGAAAATCTTGGGCCAGATTGCGAGAAGGGAAGCCAATAGCCTCAACTAAGTTTTGTTAGTTTCTAGATAGGTTTACAAAAATCTTTCAGAAACGGAATCCCTGAAAAAAAGTGAAAAAAAAACAAAACAATCGAGAACAAATCTGTCTCGACAGAAATTTCGCGGTAGACGTTTGAAAGAGACGATTTCTAATCGTCGATTTTTTTTTGCAAAATTTGTTTTTTGTTGGTTATTTTTTTTAACAGGATATGTATACTTTTGTAAGATTTTCGTGAACTTCGAAGACTTAACACCGATTTCTAACGTCAGTTATACTAGAATTTTGACCAAAATCTTCCGTGTCCCGAAGAATCTCCTATTTAAAGGATTATCAAGTTTAAACTATGGCGATTTTTCGTTTTTTATTTATGCTATTCATCTCTCTCTCTCTCTCTCTCTCTCACACACACACACACTATACGCAAGTAACGCCGTTTGTCTGTGTGTACTATTGATTATCGTCAAATTAAATTCAATCAAACCAATGGCGTAACAGCCCATGAAGGACCAAAGCTTGCCAGACGGCTATTTTTATTGGGAGGTGTATGGTAAGCACGCCGTTGTTCTCTCGCCTTTTAGTTCTGACCTTCGCTACGTAGGTGCGCTATTAATTGTAGCTTCCCACTTTTTCTCATAACGCTCGGTCAACACCGACTTTACTCTCACGGGAATTGAACCGTGGATTGTCGCACTAAAGGCGAGTCTATTAGCCACTAGACCAATGCGTGAGGGTGTATCATCACTCTGTACAAAATTTTCGCTGTTTAACGCACATCTGCCAATGTGATTTAATTGAAAAACTGACAAGAATGCCCCAATCCATTTATTAAGAATTAAAAGATAGATTTATTTAATTGAAGATATGCATCATATCAATCATTAAATCATAATTGCAATAAGAAACTTGGGAAATATTATATTTATTTCTGTTTTTTAAATGACTATGCATTCACAATTCTTGGATATTCACTTTTTCCTTCATGATAATTATATTATACTGAAATCTGTTTGTTGGCAAATTGCCATTCAGCACTTTATTCATTTTATATTTCCGCCTTTGAAAAACTTGTGGTTCCCCCCTTCCCACTTATCCAAACAACCAAAACTATAGTGAAATGTTCTGTTCTGTGAACTGTTATATTTAAGTTGTTCAAGGCTGTAAACAGATGAGGCCGTCTTCAGTATATACTGAGTGCCGATAAATCTAAATTCAATGTATTAGTTGAATTTGCCTATCACTTCTAGTATTTTTATGGAGGAAATTATCTAAGTCCTTCATTTGAAAGAAATACTAAATAAATCAGTAGATTAGAAGAATGTTATTATACAAGGTTATTCATTTTTACTTTCTCCAATTTTTAAACAAAACTCTTCTTCTTAAAATGATTTGCTAAGTTCTTAGTTTACTTTTTTCGTCAAGAAGGAGTTTAACTGGACAAGGAATGATTTCTTTTCCCAACGTGATCACTACGAGGAGTTTCACTAGTAAGAAATGTATTAATGAACGTTGAATAAGAAAATAATGTGTTGCATAAAATATCTCAAATAGAAGTACTTGATATATTGTTTTAGATATTACCATCGGCCCAATAAGTAGATTTCTAACAAAAATCCGTCAGTTGAAAATTAGACTTTAAATTACTTGTTTTTATGTTTAACTCTGAGCGATTTTCTCTAAAAAAAGGTAGAAAAGATTTCTGAAGCTTTATTTAATGCTACACACACACACACACAAATATGAAATATTTTACCGGAAAATTTGACTTTATTGGGGTAGTTGAGGGACTAGGCTTACTTCTAAAATCGCTTTAATAGTAAAAGCTCTGTTCCTCCATCTTGTAGAAGTTAAGAGAAATTTAGTGAAAATGTCTACTTTTAAGCAAATTTGCCAAAATGTATTTATTAGTGTGAATAAATTTATTGGTACGAATGAATATACTGGCGTGAATGTATTTATTGGTGAGAATGTTGGTATGAATGGTTTGATTAGGTTTATGGTTGGGTTGCATTTCGGGGTTGAAAAAAAAATTATAAAAGTATTTCAATCCCATTGGATTTAGGTAGTTAATTTTATGATTAGTACTTTATAGGGCGTCCAGGATCATTAAAATAGCCTCCTTAGAGTAATTTATATAATCAATTAGTCATTTAGCTGAAAGTATTGTAATGGAATCGTTTGATGTGTGATTCCTGGAGTAGCAGATGTCTTGAAGAGGGCGGAAGTTAGTTGAGAGATTTGGAAGTTAGTGCTCGAATTAGTAAACGGTTTTTTATATAAAAATAAACTGTATTTTAACAATAATTTAAACGTGATAAATGGTAACTAATAACTATAATGAAATACTTAATAATAAATAGAAGATAAGTAACTGATAATTTAGAATGGTTAAAATAACGAACTAAAGTGCACAACTACGAGAATGATAAGTTGAATATAACTGTGAATTGCCGCTCGTGTATAGTTTGGTCGTAGATGATATAATAATCCTCTCGTCGTATATCATAGAGTTTATATATACTGTTGTTCACACTCACACCAAGACATCTGTCTTAGTGTGCGGCCTTGTGCGACCTTCGTAGTTTTCTGACCTTATTTAGTGGCCATACTTATCGCGGTGCCTGCCTTTTGATGTGAGAATTGATGAAAAGGCTTTGTTGTTTGTTTGGTTGACCGCGGCTGTCGGCGGCCAACAGTGTTACTGTTTTCACCTTTTGTAAATTATTTCTTTGGCGTACTTTGCCGATGACAATGACTTTGCCATGTCATTACAGTATGAATATAACGCAATAAATAAATATAAAAATGCTTTTGGTTTGGCTAAATGTTCAAACTCTAGTTTGGCACAAACAATATTCCACATCCTCCTCGTCGACTGCTGGCTTGATGTCATAAGAGGGGATATGTGGAGAGTATCAACATGACCCACAGCTCCCACATTACCTTGCTGGGCAAGGTACTATGTGTGGATGCCAAGTTGGATAAGTATGGGCCATCTCAGCTCGTTTGGCCACAGATCGAGAAAGAAAAATGGGTAAAGTCGATGCGCCAAACAGAAAAAAAATAAAAAAAATAAATAAATACTGGACAATTGGAGATAATGAGGTGATATTGTCCAGATATTGCAGATAGCGTTGCCATTAATGCAAACAGCTGGTTCTGCTAAGTGAGTAGTTAAACTAATAATACAAAAGTAGTAATTTGTTTGTTACAAAGTTTTATAAACAAATTGAAGGAAATTATTCCGCAATTTCAGCTGGAAAATAAAGTATAATTCCTACTTTGCTTGTTACACATCTCATTTAATTTAATTTGCCCAGTTTAAAGAACAAGAATTTATAGTTGTGTTTTTCCTTTTATAGGGTGAATTTAATTTACGTTTTATTACAAAGCAAGAAAAACTACAATGTAAATTTTCATTTGAGATCTTGGATACAGTTTTGACTAAAATATATTTTCTGGTTACTAAAGTTCCTAATCGCCAAAGATAGATAAATCGGTTAAGAATACAAAATTTAAAATAATGATCCCCTCCCTTGTTAACTGAGCTGGGAAGATTTTCATTCATTAGGATGAATTAACTTTTAATGAATGAAATTATTTTGAATGCTAAATTTTTTTAGTTCCAACACAGACCGGTATTTTCCCAATAAAACAATTTACTGCAGACTTTTATTTTTAGGAAAGTGTAACAATAGAAAATGCCATGGCTAGAGCCTAGTTTAGTGTGTTCAGTTATATAAGTTTTGTAAGGGCCTACACTAGCTAAGGCTATCAGGAAACCATGTTGTAGCCACCCTATCTTCCTGGGATATTTTCTAACTTTTAGGTCCAGTACACAGCCTATATACCCTTTTAGTATCTAGTCCACTGGTCGTCTATTGAAGTGGCCGTCTTTAAACCTCTAATGAACCAAAATATTTTCTCTTTTTGGATTTACTTCCACAGCGTAAACAAAACCACCACTTCTAACGTAAACAAAAGCATATAATTTAATTTTTTTCCTTTTTTTTCTTACTTCTAGAAGAGTTTTCATCGGATATATAACCTGTTTTGAGGTCCAAAGTTTCATTGCGACTTCTCAATTAAAATACTTTTTTCTACAACCGTCTAATAATGGATCTCAGAGAGAGAGAGTGTATTAGACTTGAATTTAAAATAAATTCTCAGTAATTGCACCTTTTACATTTTTTTTTTTAGAGAAGGTATTAGCTCAGTGGTAGCGCATTGGATTAGCACTGCGAAGATCCCGGGTTCGAGTCCAACAGTGCTGCCCTTAGATTTTCTTTCTTAGGAGCCTCTAAAGTCCGGTGTTGGGCAGTGTTGTCTGTAACAAGGCACCAGGCACCAATGACCACAGATACTGAGGCGCTAAATTTTTTTATTTAATTTCATTCTATTAAAAATATACAAAAATCAAATTGTTTAGATCATATCGTAATTAATTAATTAATTAATGATAATAAATACTCCAGCCAATCTCATTCTTCATCAGAATTGAATTTTATATATTCTTTTAAATATTTATTCTTCAATTGCACAAAAATGAGTTAAAGATAAATAAATAATAAAAAAAAAAAAAAAATGAACAAAATATTGTTTAGGGAACATAAATGTCAAATTTTCATCCGTAGAGAAATGATACCTAATGTTACAAAAAAAAAAAGACAATATTACCAAATTTTGTACAAATCAATTGTAGTGGAAGAAAGAAATAAAAGAAAATAATAGTTTTGAAAAATAGTTTAGAATATTTTATAATATCAAAAATCTAATTTTGTTAGTATTTTAAATGTATCTTAGTGCAGTGAAAAGAGTCAGGTACTGTAATTTGGGGTCATTGCTATTAGGGAAACAAAGGCACAAAAATCCGTTAAATTAATACAATGCAACTTGGTTAACTGTTTTGTTAGAGAGAGCATTCCTTCAGGACAGTCTGCCTTCTGCTTTCAAACAAGATACTCTGCATTCTGCTTCCCAAGCCAGAACACTTACTTCAGGAATCGCTCTCTTAAACTCAGTGCCTGTGATAGAGATTTGCATTTATTCTAGATAAACATCTGATTTATTAAGATATAGTTGTGATATTGTAAAGTACTTAAATTTGCTTAGAGAATAATATATTTATTTTAAAAACAGTGGTACTCTCTTGTTTATTACTAATACTTCTATCTCAAACATATATACTTACAAGCCCTTTTACTAAACCGTTCACGCCACAAGCTACGAGCACACAAACACACAACATCACCAAAATACATTTCACTATCTTAATTAAGCAATAATTTTAAATTTCTCTAGATTATATTTTTACAGAAAAATTAGGTTCTTTTAAAACTAATAAACTAATTATCCTGTAATGTAAATTACATGAGGAGTCAATTACAACAAAATTTACATTTCTACTAATTACGTTATTTTCAAATGCAGTATCTTGTTTATAATGAAGAAATATATATATATATATATATATATATAAATTTGTTTATCACCAACTTGTTTTTAATGGAACAAACTATTAATAATTAATCAAAAAATCAATGTAAAACTTTTGCCATTTGATTAATAGAATTCATTTTAGTAAAGAGGGCAACATTGGGAAATAATTTATTTATTAATAGTTATGTATATTTAATACACAAAGTTCACCTTTTTAATTAACTTTTTATTAAAAGCTTTAATTAAAATGTGTACACATATTGTTCACAAAAAACACTAATGTAATTATTTTTTAATAACGTAATGGAAAACCCAAATCTTTCTTTTCTTTTCTTTTTTTATAGATTTTTTTGGGAGAAAAACAATGTTTACTTTAAGCCTTTATACAGGTGTTGTACTTAACATTTATGTTATATATAAAACCATGCAAAATAAAGCAGTAGTGAAGAATAATTAAGTAAAATCAGGCCACTCAAAACTGAGTATAATAATAATTAAAAAAAATAAACAATGAATGAATAAATAAATAAACCCTATCACAATTTTAACAGATTTAAAAAATTAAAAAAAAGAAAAGACTGATTTTCACGAAAATGTCAAGCATTGAAAACGTTATTTTCCGTAATAGCCTGCTTCTTTTTGACGTCATCGACCGGTTTCGGGCGTTCGCCGCCCATCTTCAGGATTGCACAGAGCAAATCTATGTTATCACACTGTTTGACAAACGCATCCTGAAGATGGCTGAACGCCCGAAACCGGTCGATGACCACAAAACGAAGCAGGCTATCACGAAAAATATCTCTGATGCTTTCCAGCTTTGCGAAACCAACCACAACAACTATTATATAAATTAATTGTACCATTTTTATTATCATTTACTTACAATAGTACTGGACTACCACTCGAGGGACCCGGGTTCGAGTCCTGCTGTGCTGCCCTTAGATTTTTTCTTCCTAGGAGTCTCTACAGCTCACTGTCCGGTGATGGACAGTGTTGTCTGTAACAAGAGAACACTGTCCGACAGTGCACTGAGAAGTGTCCGGGCGCCAATGACCATAGATATTGACGCGCCTTAAATTAAAAAAAAAAAAAAATTATTTACAATAATATTTAAATGTAAAGATAAGTAATGATTATGTACAAGTAAATTAAACGTTTGAGGAAATCCCAGAAAATTATTAAAAAAATAATCACAAAATCATTGCATATATAAAACAAAACAAAGAAAAATCAGTCCTCTGATTACTACAAAATTAAATATCTATAATTTTTTATTATTTGTCATATAATGTTAATGGAGAAGATTGCTGTTGCTCTTCTTCAATTAACTTTTCAATTGTACGTACTAAATTAGTCTAGCTAAATCGGAGCGGTGAAACAACCAAAAGGCGATTTCTAAATTTATTTTTTATTACCTCATAGATGAAAATCACCCTTCACATAAATATGTTGTTGCGAAGGGGACTAACAGTTTCATTGGTTTCTCGTATTGGAGCACTCCGTCCAGTTTAAAAAAAAAAAAATACGCGACTAATAAGTGACAAATGTGAGCACACTCCAGTGTTACCAATCTTCAAAGCCAAAATTATGGATTCTAGATCCTGAAATTATGGCATTAAGTATAAAATATCGTACAACATTTTATTATTATTATTATTTTTTGAATAAGAATTTTTTTTTTTTAACGCGGGCAGGTAAAAATCTCCGAGGGGACCAGTGATTGCGAATCATTGTAATATTATTATAATACTAGTCCAATTAAAAAAAAAAAGATTAACTAATAATTAATTCAAACACATGATTTTTGATAATAATATAAAAATAATAAAATATATTTAACTGGTTCGACTGTCTCCGTCGGCATTCTTTTAGAATTGAAATGTTCCATTCCCCCCCACTTTATAAAATAAAAGTGTCGTTATGTTACAATCAGATTACTACCCTCCCATAAGACATTTTTAATGTTAAAATTATTTTCAACACTTTGTTGGATTCGCTTTTTTCAAAATTTTCATTTTCTCTTAGTGCAATAAATTAGGTCAGAGGGAAGTTGAATTTTACTGTTTTCTGAATATATCTCTGATTAAAAAAAAAAAAATTTAGCACTGGTTTTTGTGGTGTGAACAAACTCTCAAAAAAAAAAAAAAATCGTAGGACGCTTAATTTATTTCATTAGACATTACAAGTAATTCGTAAGATCCGACAAAATGTTTTCGATGGAAATCCTTTAATCGGAAATATGATTTTATTGAATTTTTCTTTTTATAATTTTTACGATTTCCTTTAAAATGGCTCCATTAATTTTCCTAAACTAAGTATATAAACTTAGACATATATAAAGATATATTACTTTTATTTGAAATATTTTGTGATTAAAATTGATTTTAATGGAATTCTTGGTAGATAGATAGTTAATAAGTTTTACTAACAAATGTATACATAATATATACAATAGGAATATATTCATTACCAATGTATACACCCATATTATACTTTTCTTAAAAAATTATTTTAGGATGTTTAAGATAGGGCTAAGGAATTTATTTGCAGTGAAAAAGAGGGAAACATTTGTTGCTTAAGGAGAATTTTATGAGAGAATATGGTTTAATCTTTTGTGTCTGTAGTGAATGGAAGGAATGTAGGTTGGCTATTTCACGCCAGATTGGGTTGGGATGACAGTCCAGAGTGGAGAGCAACTTTGGATGAAGGAATGTACTGGGAGATTATGGATTTTAATTGTGTGTCGTGGTGAGTAAGTTGCGAATGTCTTAGGAATTTGTTTTGGATTTGGAGTTTATCTTAATGTTGTTACTACTAGTTAAGACTTCAGATGTTGAAAGCGTAAAGTAACTCGGTCTTAGGACGACTTTGTACAGTAGGGCTTTGTTCAATTTTGTCATTTTTGAGTCGTCTCGTGAGGGTAACAGAAAAAAATTAACCTTATAGTCATTTTCCGGAATTCAGTATGTCCTGTACGTGGCTGGAGAAGTTCAATTTGTTGTCCAAAGTTATGCCGATAAACGTTATTAGTCCAAGGGATGAAAGTACTGTTGTATTTAATTTGTCTGTTGATTGTTGGACTACGCTTAGTAAACTGTAGGGCGTTAGTTTTTTCATGATTTATTTTTATTTTCCATTTAGTACAATATTTAGTCAGTTTGTCTATTGTCAAGATGTCAGTCTATTAGTAATAGCATCAATTCTCCGTGATGTTGTGTACAAAGCAACATTATCCGAATAGGACTAGTTTAATATGAAGAGGTATGGGAAGAGGATTAATGTAGGTAGAGAATAAGACGGGACCCAGGATAGAAGAATATAAATAGAGGAAAATAAAGGAACGCCTGCTGCTTTTAGTTGAGAGTTCGACGGGGCCGTGTTTTGCCAGATGTATCATTTTTACCATTGATGTATGGTAGGATATGAGTGTAGGAGATAAGGTATAGGTTGGGGGAATGTACTCGATGATGTGGAAGATAAGAACCGTATACCAGACAGAGTCGAAGGCTTTATCCTTTTATTCTTCCTGGCTTTTTTGTCGAGTGTGTTCTTTGTTAATGAAGAATGTTTTATGCAATGTCGTTAAACTATTCTAGCCGTTGGAGTGTGAAAAATCTGATCTAAAGCCAAACTGTTTTGTTAGTTAATGATATCGTTTATGTCAAGATGTTCTGGGTATTTTTTCGTGCTATTTGGTGACGGATCTTAGTAGACTGGCCGATAACTATAAAGGGAAATGGGAAGTTTTTCGCGAATTTGTGAATGAGGATGACTTGGATTACGTTCTAGCAGCTTAAGAAGGAGACATTAAGTCTTCCCTCTACAATACCAAACTGTACACGTATAGTTCCGCTATCTGGTGGGAGTTGAGGGAGATAAACATGAATAAAAATGCTGACTTTTAAGATTTTTGTTTTTTCTTAGTAGATTTTTAATTTTTTTTTGTTTTGTTTTTGTTTTTTAATTATATAAATGGAAAATTGATGAAAAAAAAACATTTTTCTTAAACGCCTAGGGGTCCCATACCATAATGTCTATTAATGTAGATATTAACTTTTCATTAATTTTCAACCATACTTTTATTTGTTTAATCTTTGCACAAAATATGAAAAACTGTACACCATTTGAGAAAAAAAAAAAAGGTGACTTTTTTTCCATCATTTTTCAGATTTAATTCTATAAAAAATATTTTTAAATGTTTTAGAATGTTTGCCTTTGTTTTGTTAATAACAATAATAATAATAATAATAATAATAATGAGTAGTAGTAAAGTTTGCCGTAAGAATGCTCTGCTGGCTAATGAAACTTTGCTATAAACATTCATTTACGAATAGTCTCCTCTTTCTCTGTACAATGTTTTCTACTTAACCTCATTTTCTAGAAATTAGGACACTACTGGGAACTTGAGATTGACTATAGAGTTTGTGTGTTTAGAGCTGCAACTAACTTTTCTAAGTAATAAACTTCTTTATTGGCTTTATAAGTTGAGATAATCGCTATTATTTTTCGGATATTGTTGGAATAATTGTTAGTTTTATTTGCTCTAGAGAAGCTGCTATGATCGTGTCAAATTTTCAAAACTGAGATTCCACCGGAAATATATGTTTAGTGGTCCATTGAGTGTAAAAAAAAGGGGAAGTTTTTAGCGAATAGTTCTCTCTGTGTGTGAGGAGACAAAACATCTCAAAAAAGAAAATAATCGAAGGGAAGTTCAAACTTAAGCTTAAACTTGTAATTTCGTTTAAGTACCACCCCGCCATATCAGGCAATAAGGTTTTGGTCAAAATCCATCATCCGATTTTATTGTTGTTCTTTTTTACTGTTTTTTTTTTTTTTACAATTTTCTGGAAAATGGCTCCAACGATTTTCTCTCCAAACTTTGTATACTTTCTATACAACTAAATGCCTATCACTTTTGGTTGAAGCATTTTTCTAGGAAATTTTCTTTTGGGGGGGGGCCTTCTAAAGGAGCAGTGACGTTAAACTTTCCTTTGAAATAGCACTTCAGTATAATTTATGTTCTCCGATATATATAATTACATTCTATTAGGATGATACGTACATTAGCAGCATTTTGGAATTCCAATTTTGAAGAAAACTGGAAGTACGACTTTACAGAATAGTTTTTTTTGGGGGGGGATTTTCTCGAAAAATTCTTTAACAGTTTTCTTTTGGAATATTAACGTAATGATGGCAAGATTTGATGGTTCAAGGAATGATAATTTATATATTTAAGATTTTGACTGAGTAAGGAGAGAAGCGAGTAGAGAGTGGTGCCGAGCGAAAAGTGAACGATGACGGCCGGTTGATAATGTGATGAATGTAGAATGAAGTGTATCGGGTAGCTTGAAGAGTGATATTAGTTAGAACTCTTGCTAGTTCTAATAGTGGTGAGCTAGTAGTGTGGCTAGTTTACTAAACCTTACAAGGTTGAGATTTATATAGCGATTGATATTTAGTCGTTAAATTAAAGTTGGAGATTGAGCTCTTCGAAGTTGATTTTGTAACTGACTCTAACACCCTTAGATTGTCAACTTATATTCACTTTCTCCTAACTCTAGAGACAATTTCTAGGTGAGAAATTGGCTGTCAATCTAATACATTTCAGTGGGCGTGGACAGAGCATCTAATGCATGGTTGATGTGCGTTTGGTAGAGCGATGGTGGTGCCTTAATGCGGTTGCTAATTAAAAACTACTGAGTACAGCTTTTCTGTGGCAAATTTATTGGCTATTGATTCCACTTACTTCACAGATTTAAGCCTCATTTTGCTTTTAATAACATCTTTCTGGAAATATAGTTTTGGCTGGAGGAGATCTGGGGGTAATCTGTACCGTTAGATTTCAAGTTTTGTTAGAATAATTGATTTTGGCATCATTTTCTGGCCTACAAAGTAATCATATTCAGGTATCATCTGCATTGTCTGAGAACCAAAATTATGCCTTCCTCATGTTACGGACTTTAACGTTTTAAAGTTATCGATTTTTATTATGTATTTACAGCAGTGAGAATAAGTTTCGTGAACGTTTCTCATGAGAGTTTTCCCTTTTCTAATTGAATCCATTCTGATTTAGTTTTATTTCCAAGAAGGTACCATTCTTAACAAACCTATCCACGTTTTATACTTTGCTTCCTTTATTCCACTCTTTTAATAAAGTTTTGCTTGTACACTGTTGACCCCCCGACTTGTTAGTCGTACTTTTTAATTTTTCTGAATTCTCCCCCCCCCACTTCACTTAAGCTAAGAAAAAGGATAAGCGTTCCCGCAAAGAACTGCTTCGGAAGTCCCGCAAAGAACTACTTAGGAAGTAGTAGTATTTAGTCTTCGGAAAGTATTAAACTCCTGTGAGTTTTCTAGGGCATAATTTCCTCTACATCGTTATATTCAAATTTATATAAATCATCCGTAATCAAACAATAGCCATTTGAAAACAATCTCGTCCCTGCGTAAAAAGTACTTAGATGGAGATGACAATATAAGCAAACTTTTCAGATATGTAGTAATAGAGCAATACTCAAACTTGAGTTATTTGTATATATTCCATGCTTACAAATTTACCTGATTGCAATGTTATAACATGATTATGGATAAAAAAATGGAATTACTTCTGTTTTTCTCAAATAAATAAAATTAGAATTCAATTACATTTTTAATGAACAAACATGTAATAGAAATATTAGCCGAAATAATTCATTAATAAAAATCATTGAAGGTTATATGATATATTTGTAACCAGGTGGTGATATTCTTAATAAATTGTACTAAATCTGGGGAAAGAGGACTATCCAAGGATGATGAAGAAATATATAGAAACTAGGAGAGAATGAGAAACGAGTAAGGAAGAGGTATTATATTGCTTCAAGTCTCTATTCTGGTCCATAGATCCTAGTATAAATAGGGATCGTAGTATATATATGGTTGGCAGTTAGCCACATTACGGACCAGGGACTCCACACAACACACACACACGCGTATATATATATATATATAGTTACATACTGGAATCGTGTCCAACAAGTTCTACTGGAACTTTATATAAATGTCTCAATGTCACTATATTTCGTTCTAATCTGTTAGATTTTTATTAAATCATTTCTGTTAAGACATTGTTTGTTGCCAGATCAATGAAACTGTTATATGTCTCACCAAGTCTGGCCTCCAAAATGGTTTTTATTTACATGTTATTGCCAAAAGATTGTATTTTATTACCTACAGGAACAAAACTGTACTTTGTACACAATATTATTGTATTTCCTGAGCAATATATTTTTAGCCGATGCTTATACAATTCTGTACATTACAAAATATTTAAAAAAAAAAACAAACAAACAACAAAAACTATAAATAATAATGCCTTTCAAGGCTGGAAAATACAAGTACGACATCTGACTAAAAATTAAGAGACAAATCTGGTACTGTTTAGGATGATGGAATGCTGAAGCAGCAGTGACGTCTGTCTTTACGCCTCTTTAAAATATTTGCGCAGATTGGCAATCTATTGGTTATGCAGATTTTTAACATCTATCAATTCCCATCCTTCCTCAGCCCGATTTATCATAGTCATTTTTGTGTTTGGAACGTCTTTATCAGATGAAAACTCTTTTGTCTACTAGAATATTCTGGGATTGGCATGGCCAATTTTTACTGCAGTAAATTTATAGTGTTACTAGAAAATAAGAACCTGGACAGAGTATGGGCATTTTCTAACTTTCTCGCAAATTTTTAAATAATAATTTTGGCTATCAGTTGCTTTTCGTTTACCACCTAGAGCCTAGAGAAAACTTCATTTTAAAGCTGTTACTTTCTCTAATTCAAACTTGATGTTCCGTTTAGGTACTGCCACCGTATCTGACACTAAAGATTTAAGCAAAATCCATCAAACGGAAGTTCAGAATTTACTGAATTAATTTTTTTCACTTTCTAGCGATTTTTTCGAAATTTTTTTTCTTTCGATTTTCTTTAAACTTCGTATATTGTCTCTTATAGCGAACACACTCTCTTATACGCACACAATCTCTCATACACTTATTCGAAACATTTTCCGAGAAAAATTGACTTTTTTGGGGGTTCTGGGGGAAAAATACGCTAAGATCTCTAAAGTGCTACATCAATACAATATATGTATTGATCTACATAATATTAATATACTTTAGAAGATTTGATAGAATTATAAATTTGAAGACACTCGAAAAACCGGAAGTGCCACTTCACAAAATGGATATCTCAGTTTTTTTTTTGCAATTTTCTTGAAAACAACTACAGCGATTACCTGTAATCTTGGAGTGTTAACTGTATAGATATAAATAACCTGTCACTCTTGTTTATAATATTTTTCCTAAGAAATGGAAGTTTTAGAGGGATTTTGGGGGCTTATCAGTTATGTTGAAATTTAAATTGCAGCTACAAGTTTTGCTAGTTGTGAAAGAGGGTGCCTCAAATTCTATTCAGATTTATATGTATAACCCCTACTATCTTTTGTTACGGCCAGCTCAACTAAACGTTTGAAAGCAATTGCAATTTGTTAATTGTAGTGATTTGTAAATGAAAGTCGTTGAGTGTTTCACACCAGATTTTTCAGACCAGTGGATGTGGACAAAGAAGAAATTCTGAAGCCAGCCTGAATTAATGAAAAGAAGCCATGCTATGACTGACATGAACTCAGAGACGCAGCAAATCTCTTATTTCTTATATAATGGAATATTATTTATATAATTCATTCGATTAGGAACATATAAAAGTAATTCATGAGACCTTAACGCAAAAGAAAGCAAAGCAAGTTCTACTGGCGATCTTTGTTTTTGAAAGCGCAAGCTCCACATCCGGAAAGTTTTCTTCCTTTTTCATTATAAAATATGTATCTGACGCCCTTAAATATTCGGAATTTTGAGAGCTCTTTTTCGCTCTCTAGCATACGCACAACTGTATAAATAAGGATAGTTCCCAGTGGCTAAACTTTGAAGAATACATATCGTAAGGCAGGGCCATTTAGAAGAAGTAGTGGGCCATTGTGAAATGGTTTCTTCAGAAAAATGGAATCCAATTGGAACTAATTGTGGTGAAAGACCTTTAAAAAAACCATAGACCATCTCCTTAAAGAAATATATATTGGATTTATATATGTTATTGTATATTTCCATTAATTACTTGGTTTTGTGAGAAGTCATGTATGAGTTTTGGCAGAGATTGAAAAAAAGCTGTTTGTTTTCAAGAGCTCAATGCAGTATCCTGTATTTTTGTCGCCTTATGAAATGTTGAAGACTATAGAAAAAAAAAGAAAAATTAAAGGAATTACTTTCCTATTTTATTCACACTAACAGGCACAAATTTAAAAAGATTTTACTTTTTATTTAAAGGAATTAGTTTCTACAAAATATTACAAACGATTTATACTACAAAATAAAGTTATTAATAAAGAAGTTAAAATTATATAGATGTTATATTATAATAGTAAGATATAACTGATGTTATGTTGGACAGTGGAGAGAGGCAGAGCAAGTTGTTAAATGGACTAGAGAAGGGCGAGTGACTACTGGGAACCATTTCACCACTTTCCTCCTATCTCCCCCACCCAGTTACAAGAGCATACTAACCCACCGCGCCTTTATAAGGATATTAATATAAAAAGGTTATTAAAATTTGGTATTATATGGTCACCAGGAGATATTGTACCATTTTGCCAATTATAAGTTCACTCTAACTAAAGTACCATTAAATAATAAAAATAAAAAAAATATATGTCACATTTACATATTAATCAAGTTTATCAAAGCAATCCAGTTCTCAACTACCTTTATTATTTAAAAATAAATTTTACAATTATAAAGCTATAAACAGAGAAAGTTTGCGTAAAGTCAGAAAAATTTTACAAATAAATA
Source organism: Triatoma infestans (assembly GCA_011037195.1). Classification (NCBI taxonomy): domain Eukaryota; kingdom Metazoa; phylum Arthropoda; class Insecta; order Hemiptera; family Reduviidae; genus Triatoma; species Triatoma infestans. The sequence continues at coordinate 253,506 of JAAEAF010000753.1, forward strand.
TAGATACGTTTCTATTTATGCAGTAAGTATTCCAAGTTTAAAGAAAATCGTTATAACCATTTTCAAGAAAATTTCAATAAACTCAAAAACTTATTTCATAAAATCGCATTTCCGATTGTCCGGATTTTCTTCAAATTTGAAATTCTATTTATGTTTTTAATGTGTATTAATATTATGTATCTGTTAAAAACCATATATATTTTACTAGAGTGGTACTTTAGAGGAAAGCACAATATAACTGTCCCCTGCAGAACTCCCAATAAAAAATCAATTGTACCAAACTAATATTACAAATAAAAGTGATAGATATTTATGTGTGTAGATTGTATAAGGGAGTTTAAAGAAAATCCGTTGAGGCCGTTTTCAAGAAAACCTAAAAAAAAAAAAAAAAAAAAAAAAAAAAAAAAAAAAAAAAAATAACATTCCGTCAGTCGCACTTTCGGTTGATGGATTTTGCCCGAAATCTTTGTCTCTGGATGCGGTATAGTAACTAAATGGAATACGAAGTTTGAACTTTCTATAAAATTCGTTTTTGGGATATTCTTATTAAAAAACAACAACAAAAAAACACACACACGCACACATTTGCTAAAAACATTTTTTTTCGTATTTAGGTGGCGCTAAAAACATGTATTTCCGGTGAAAACTCAATTTCGAAAATCGGACACGATCGCAATACTTCCTCTTAAATATCGAGTACTCCATCACAATATTTTAATTGTGCGCAAGAGAAGTATGCTTGTATTTATTGGATTGGTATGACCGTATTTATTGGGATGCATGTATTTATTAGAATGAACGTTTTTATAAACTTGAGTGTATTTATTGAGCTGCATGTATTTATTGGAGTGAATGTCTAATACGTACGAGTGTATTTATTGGGATCCCTTAGTGAGTTGAAACTATTGATACGAATGTGTAGTTTGATTTTAATTTAGGTTGAGGCAATCAAGAGTTTCCAGGATGGTTCGGTACCGTCCTTCTTAAATTTATATAGTATTTAGATAGCATAGATATATAGGGCGCAATTTAGTTATGACTAGAGCAATGTATTGATATGTATAGCCAGTATAGTGTCAATTAAAGATAAATATCAGGTGCGAATGACCTTAGATGTTTTGCACCTTAAAAATAAAAAAATAATACTTCCTCTTAGATCAGTAATAGAAAGGAAGAAGAAGTTTCTTTTTGAAAAAGAAGTTATATATATATAATAATTATACTCGTACAAATAAATGTGTGTCCGCGACTATGTTTATGATTGGCATAATTAAAAAAAAAGTTTAAATTTCTCAAAAATTTAATATTTGTTTATCAATAGCTTTAAGTATCACCAAGAAATTCGATACGAAATTTAAGGTCAAAATTCGTCACCGAAAGTCCATCACATCCCTGTTTGCGGGGTGGGGATGGATTTTGTAGGAAATGACTCCCTAGATTTTCTTTAAACTTAGTTTATTGATTTTGTACATAAAAGGGGGGGGGGCTTTCAGGAAAAGTGACTTTTAAGGTTTATGGAAAGATTGATAAGTCACTGGTAGGACTGGATATGTTATACGCTTCAATAATGTATTTATTATATTAAGAGTAACTAAATGTGTAATAAAAAAAATCCGAGTTTGAAGGAACTTGTTGAGTTTTAATGTTATTGGTTGAGTGTAGTTTGTGTGGTAATGTGTAGCTTCAGCGTTATTGAAAGGGCTTATGTGTGAATATGTTTTAGAGAAGAGATAAGTATAAAGAAATAAGTAATAAGCCCCCACTGCTTACAAGAAATAATGGGACTATATTTGAAATATTGAATAATGTGAATAACAATTACAAGTTAATTGTAATAAATGTAAAAGGCTTATAAATATATAAAAACTCTTGCACTTAATGATTCTTGTAGCTAGAATGATTTAAATCATAAATGTCAAATTCAACACTTCTTGGGGTGTTAAATTCAACACTAATTGTAAGACGAATAATGGAATGTGATATTCGTTAAATACTTTGGAATAATCTAATGAAATAATGCTTGGTAATTGAAACCTGCCGCTTATATATACGATTTCTAAAAGGGGTTAAAAGACAAAGATTGGCCGAATTTTCCGACTTCTCTTGTAACAGTGTCTTGTACCTGCGTTTTGACCCTTTTGCCAGGCCAACGTACAAATTTTTGCCTTTACTAATATTTTTACAATAAATTTATTTAATATACTTTCTTGCATCCATCACCGAATTGTTTCATGCACCTGATTAGTATCAGAATGGTTAACTTTTAATAAGCCTCACTCTAAAAGTACTATTAAAAATAGGAGTATTACTATCAACTAGTTTGTTATTTTGAATTATAATTTATTAGATAAAAAATATATCGAAATTTAAAACTTGCTAAACGTATGCACAACCAAACTATCAAACTACAATAAACTACCGGAATGTTTGCATATAGTTGGAAGTTTGTATAACGTTTTATATATATATATATATAGTACTTTAGTTAATGTATTAGTATAGTCTATTCAGATATATGAGAAAGTTTGGCCCAGAGGCGAGGATAGGTGGCCCCCCCCACCACCCCATTTTCACAGTTACCGCCTATTAATATTCAAACCCCAGTAGTTGTAATGAATCAAAGGCACCAATACAGTAGTGTTTAATCGGACAGCCTCTATATATCGAGAGCGGAGCATTTCTCTCTCTCTTTCTATGGTCGAGATGGTATACCGGTCTAAAATTTGTTGATTGGATACGATGAGAGTGAAAGAGAAAGAGTGAATGGTTAATGTAATTGGTGTGTATGTGGTAAAAGTAACAATATTGTATGTTTGTGTGTCTGTGTGTATGTGCGAGGACTTCCCCTTCCCAGTCCCAAAGAGAAAACAGAGGTGGATTCCAGCAGGGCTGGACCAGGCCCTAAATAATGGTAGTTTGTCGCCGGTTAATGCCTGAAATCCCTGGATTGTGCCCATACATAGGGCTCTCACATATCTAACTAGGGCAACAGGCCAAACACCTACCGCCCCCCGCTACAAACACTGATTACATACAACTTTGTTTAATCCTAGGATAATGTTAAAATTAACTGTTACATTTTCCCCCCTTTAAAAAAAAAAATATATTTTTTTTCTATTTAAAGATTCTTTTTCTATTTTTTTTTTTTTTTGAAATGGGAACAAAACATAATTGCCAATAAAGAAGATAAAAAAAATCTAGATGAATAAAATTGTACAGGACTTCCTTTAATTGCTCTTTATGGAGTTTTAATGATTAATAGATTTCATAAAAATGTAAAACTACATATGGAGCATTCGCTTAAACCATGTTCTCAGAAGATGTGTATTTGAGTTTATCTGTGTTTTTAAAAGAAATATTTAAAAAACGCAAAACATACAGGAACCTGAAACTTGATTATCATTTCCAACACAATCATCCCATCCGACAATGTGGTTTCGGTTCAAAACAGATCAACAAAGATGCGATTTTATTTATATAAATTTTTATTTATTTATATAACCTAGATTTTATTTTATTTTGGGACAATAACTTTATTTTTTT